>CAODLS010980144.1:0-10882 GCA_948243855.1 Flueggea neowawraea | reverse complement strand
TTGATGTTTCATGTATGTGTTCTCATATCTTTTGTTGGAATTGCGGAGAAGAGAAACATCGGCCTGTGGATTGTGGGACAGTCACGAAGTGGATGAAGAAGAACAGCTCGGAACATGAAAACGAGACATGGAAGAAAGCTTATACGAAGCCATGTCCGAAGTGCAACCGGGATATAGAGAAGAACAGAGGGTGTATGCATATGTCATGTCCTCGTCCCTGCGGCTTTCAATTTTGCTGGTTATGCCTTCGAGGATGGAAAACCCATGGTTATGGAGGACCTTGTAACGTATACTATGAAATTACTGAGTCTATAATAACAAAATCACTGAAGGAGAACTTGCGAAAATGCCAACATTATTATGAACGTTGGGCTGCGAATGAGAAGTCGAAACAGATTGCAATGAAAGATTTGAAGAATGTAGAAGACAATGTTAGTGAGCGAATTCGCCTGATCCAGGGTCAATCTCAGTCTCAGGTTGATTTCTTAGCAGAGGCATGGCAACAAATTGTTGACTGCAGGCGAGTTTTGAAATGGACTTATGCATATGGGTACTACCTGCCAGAGGAAGAGCTTGCCAAGAAACAACACTTTGAGTATTTACAAGGCCAAGCGGAATCTGGCTTGGAAAGGCTCCATGGTTTTGCTGAGAGGGAAGTCAAGAAGTTTTCTGTTCCTGGTACTCCTATAAGCGAATTTGCAGACTTTCGAAGGAAATTAATTGAATTGACTAAAACTACCAAAAATTACTTTGAGAATTTGGTCAGAGCATTGGAGAGTGGACTGTCAGATGTGACATCGAAAGGGCGTCGTGGTTCGGATGGGGCTAGGCTACCACATCAGCAGAAGAGAAGAAGGGTCGCGGCAGGAAAGCAAGAAGCACTAGGACATATACTGGATTAAATATTGAACCGCCTGAATTAGATATTGAACCTCATGCCAGATGTGCAACCAACGCCGTTGAAATCATTCAACCTTTGGTTTGTTTCCTATGTGTTGCCTTGCAGGGACCACTGTCTTCAACTGCAGTTAATCCGTTTCTGTTCTAAGATTTTGGTTCTGTTTTGCTAGTATATTTAAGTTTATTTAACAATGTGCATACTATAAGAAGACTTGTCTCCAATATATCTGGCTATATAGTGGATGCGTTTCAATATGAATAAATTGTAAACTCGAACTACTCAGCTTTGAATCCCATAAAATAGTAAAAGTGGGATTCAGTTGCTCACTTGAATAATCTTCAATACTCTAGTTGGTTAATATTTCAAGCTTGTGGGCAGTAAAACGTAATTTTCAGAACGAAAGGAGCTGTTATTTATAGATCCTCCCGATTCATCTTATACACAATAATCTACAATTGTCATTGTTCTCATATTCTGCAATAGGTTTGGAATTTGTACAAAAAAATATCATCTCCGGCTCATCTAATTCTAATGTGCTTGCTCTTATAAATCAAGCTTGATTAATTGGTTTAGTTCTATGGTGGATTTATGCATTTGTTAGGTCTAATGGGCCATATTGATAATTCCCCTTTTTTATCCTTTTTCAGATTTTCTTTATAATTTTCTCCTTTTTTAGGACTTGCTCCTCGTCGTTTTTTTGGTTTAGAAAAACTTGATCAAGTTAATGGGAAAACATAATTCAATAGTTTAAATTTTAGGTTTTAAAGTAAAGAAGGTTTTTGTATGAGGTAGAGTTGAGGGCGTGGACTCGCACCGTGCCATGGTGGAACTGTATAATCTCTACCAAAATTCCACGAATTTTCTTGATGAATTAGATGCCAGGCGTGTTAACCAAGTTTCACACTGATGATTTTTCCTCATTCTTGATGACAAAGAATCTTCTTTTTTCACATCGATGAATTTTCCTAATTCTTAATACGAAAAAGTCTTCTTGAAACAAAGAAGAGGCTAAGACTCCACCTCACTCAGTTCTTCACATTCCGAACGAAACTCCGTCTACCCGAAAAAGCTAAGGACCATTTAGTTTTCTTTTTTTTAAAAAAAAAACTACAAAATATTTTCAAAATCTTAAAACAAATTCATTTTTAACAAGTTTTCTGTATTTCCAATAGTGATTTCTTTGTCTTCTGCATATTGCAGTTCTTGAGGATCTTAGAAATAGATATATGGCCACCGTCAACTCCGCTGCTGCAGCCAAGTCAACCGAGGACGACAACCCGATCGTGATGGATAGCCATAGTGATGGATACGACGCTGACACTTTTCTTGACGACGATAACACTGACTCCGATTCCGATTATAATTTCTTGCAAAAAAGAGGACGACGATGATCGCGACGACTTAACTTATTCATACTACGCATCCCACAGGAACAATTACAAATTCCTATGGGAATTCGATATACGTCAACGTATGGAGGACGCAATCACTAAAGTATCCACTGTCCTATCAGTTTCGAGACATAAGGCAAGTCTTTTACTCCTTCACTTTAACTGGTCTGTTAAAAAAGTCACTGATCATTGGATTGTTGATTAGTCTTCGGTTCGTGAAAAAGTGGGTTTGTTAGATAAACCCGAACAGGTTGTGGGAACTGATGATGCTGATGAGTTTGTTAGTTGTGGAATCTGTTTGGAGTCGCACCCGCGTGAGGAGCTTGTCTTGGCCTCATGCGGCCATCTGTATTGTAGGTCATGTTGGTCTGAGTATATTAGTACGTCGATCAATAATGATGGTCTAAGGTGTTTGAAGCTGAGATGTCCTGAAACTTCCTGTCATGCTGCTGTAACTCAAGATGTGATCGAATCATCAGTGTCCGAGGAGAATAAGAAGAAGTTGTCAGAGCGGTTAATTACGTCTTTCATTGAGAACAGGTAGGTAAAGTAGTGCCCGAATCCGGGTTGTGAATATGCCATAAAGTTTCTAGGTGGGGATGGTATGAGCTACGATGTTACTTGCCGTTGCTTGAACAGTTTTTGCTGGAAGTGCGAGAGGAAAGCCACCGTCCTCTTGACTGTGAAACCGTCCAGAAGTGGATTGAAAAGACAAGCAAGGTACTGTCGGAAAACATGAACTACATTCTACAAAACTGCAAGCCATGTCCGAATAGCAACAGGCCAGTTGAAAAGAACGGAGGGTGTATGAACATCATTTGTTGTGTCTGCAATCATCAATTTTGCTGGCTATGTCTTAAGCCACATGGCAACCTTGGAAACTGCAACGGCTACGTGCAAAAACATCACAACTGGGAAATCAACATAGAAGAAGAGATGGTTCCGTGCTCGCTTGATCAGAAATGCACTCATTACTTCGACCGATGGGATGCGAATAGGAAATCCAAACTCAAGGCTCTTTCGGATTTCAAACAAGTGAAGAGTGCTCAATACGAAAGGCTCGGGGAGAGACAAGGTGTTCCAGAGTCACATTTTGATTTCATAACCAAAGCCTGGCTTCAGATTGTTGAATGTAGACGAGTCCTAGAATGGAGGCATATGGGTACTTCATGCCTGAACACGAAACAGAAAAGAAAGTGTTTTTTGAACACTTGCAAGGTGTGCCTGAATCCACATTAGAAAAGCTTCATAGTCTCGCAGAGAAGGAACTAGACAGGTTTCTAACAGTCACTGCACTGTCAGAAGTTTTCAAGGAATTTCGGAGAAAACTTGTGGAGTTAACTGCTGTAACAGCATGTTACTTTGAGAAGCTGGTGAGAGCATTGGAGAATGGACTGTCTGATATTTCCTCTCAGGATAAGGCTAGCAGCAGCAGCAACAACTCTTCGAAGGATGAAGCCGAGAACTATTGGTTCTGTGATCGTTGTACATTCGCAAACCTTGGAACCTTAACCAAGTGCCAAATGTGCGTTTTTTCCTTTGATGGTTATGAGCCTTATGATATTGATGACATCTAATTGAGAGGCATGTTCTCGTTCACATACTTGCCTGCCAATTATTTGCTTATTCAGTACTCTATCTCCATAGCCTCATTGATTCAATCGTTTACTTAATTAAATAATTGATCTGCTGCAGTATTGGAGTCGTCTAAAACAAAATATGGAGTTTGAGAATTTCAATTCTCAGTGAAAACTTTTAGTATGGACGTCTCGATTTGGTTTTTTATTGAACAAGTAGCGATGCAGTTAATTAGTTTATGTTTTAAGATTTTGGTGCTGTAAGCTAATATATTCTGTTTACTTAACAACTGAGCAAATTATAGAAGATCTACTCTTATGAATGCTCTCATTCATCCCAGGTACTGCTTGTGTTAATGTTCCTAAGTTTCTGATCTTTATTTCAGAGCTTCCAATAATGTTCCTAAGCTAATATTGCCGTAGTTAGTGTCGTTGTTATGCTCTTTGTTCAGGTTGTGTGAAACTAGAAACGAGGTTTGATCCTGTATTTTTTCTTAACCATGTACTGCTGCAAACACCCTCCAAATTAGTGCAGTAGACAAACACAAAATCAATAAAATGCATAACAAGATAATGTCTTTTTTTTGGTTTGCTCATACGTGATTTCATCCCTAAATTAAACCTATGAAAAAATCAATGATTTCGTCCCTCTGCTTATAGAATCATCATTTCACCCCAACAGATTCCAATACCCCTTAACAAAATCCTAAATTGAAGAAAGTTTGTTTAATGAGATTTTTAAAAAGATTCATATTTATTTGAATATTTTTTGTTTCAAATGAATAAACCCAATCTAATCTCATATGTGCATATTTATAATCTTTACCAAATTCCCACGCAAAGACGTGTAAACCAAGTTGTTCACATTGGCGAATCTTCTCAACTCTTAATGCCAAAGCAAAGAGTCCTCTTTTTATTCATCAAACACTGGATTATAATTTTTATATATTTATAAAAAAAAGAAGACTTCATGATCTTAAGAGACCACCTTGATCATAACCTCAGTCTCACTCTCTTCACATTCCGAACTAAACTCCATCTTCCAGGGAAAACTCTCATCGATATATGTTGATTCTTTCGAGTTTAGTTCTTGAAAATAGGGTCTTTCCATTAGAAAAATAGATATGGCCGCCGTCAACTCCACCGGAGCTGCCAAGTCAACCGAGGACGACGACGACCAGACAATGGATTGCTTTAGTGATGGATACGACGCTGATACTTTTCTTGACGACAACAACAGTGTCGCCGATTCCGATTATAATTTCTTGCAAGAAAAGGACGGCGATGATCGCGACGACGTTACATATCATCATTCATACTACGCATGCCACAGGATCAATTACTCAGTCCTGTGGGATTCTGATATTCGTCAACGCATGGACGACGCAGTGACAATTGTGTCCAATGTCCTATCAGTTCCAATAAATGAGGCAAGTCTTTTGCTCCTTCACTTCAACTGGTCTGTTAATAAAGTCACTGATTCTTGGTTTGTTAATGAGTCTTCGGTTCGTGAAAAAGTGGGTTTGTTAGATAAACACGAACAGGTTGTGGGAACTGAAGATGCTGATGAGTTTGTTAGTTGTGGAATCTGTTTCGAGACATATCCAAGTGAGGAGCTTGTCTCGGCCTTATGTGGCCATCCATATTGCAGGTCATGTTGGTGGGGGTATATTAGTACGTCGATCAATAATGATGGTCTTGGTTGTTTGAAGCTGAGATGTCCTCAACCTTCCTGCCATGCTGCTGTCACTAAAGATGTGATCGAATCATCGGTGTCTGAGGAGGGTACGAAGAAGTTGTCAGAGCTTTTGATTAGGTCCTACATTGAGGAGAATAGGAAGACAAAGTGGTGTCCTAATCCGGGTTGTGAGTATGCAATTGAGTTTCTGGATGAGGATGGTGTGAGTTTTGATGTCACTTGCCGATGTTTGAACAGTTTTTGCTGGAATTGCAATGAGGAAAGCCACCGTCCTCTCGATTGCGAAACCGTCAAGAAGTGGATTGAAAAGAACTGCTCGGAGTCGGAAAACGTGAACTACATTCTCAAATATTGCAAGCCATGTCCCAATTGCAGGAGGCCAATTGAAAAGAACGGAGGGTGTATGCACGTCAGATGCAGGGTCTGCAACCATGATTTTTGCTGGCTATGCCTTAAGCCACAGTCCAACCATCACCATGGACAATGCAACGGCTACGTCGAAACCCATCATGACTGGGGAAGCAAGAGGAAAGAGATGGCTCTGCAGTCGCTCGAGAAATACACTCGTTACTTCGAGCGTTGGGATGCGAATCGGAAATCCAAACTCAAAGCTCTTTCGGATTTCAAACAAGTAAAGAGTGCCCAATACGAAAGGCTGAGAGAGATACAAGGCGTTCCAGAGTCGCATTTTGACTTCATAACCAAAGCCTGGCTTCAGATTGTTGAGTGCAGGCGAATCCTGGAATGGATCTGTGCATATGGGTACTTCATGCCTGACCATGAAACAGAGAAGAAATTGTTTTTTGAGCACTTGCAAGGTGTGGCTGAATCTACTTTGGAAAAGCTTCACAACCTGGCGGAGAAGGAACTAGACAGGTTTCTAACCATCACTGCATTGTCAGAGGATTTCAAGGAATTTCAGACTAAACTTGTAGACTTAACAGCTATAAACGCATGTTACTTTGAGAAGCTGGTGAGAGCATTAGAGAATGGACTGTCTGATATTGCCTGCCATGATCAGCCTAGCAGCAGTCACAAGCAGGGACGGACGGAGGGGTCACAGGACCCCCTGTGACCCTGCCCCAACTCTCCCCCACACCAACACTAAATGTACTAATAATATCAGATAGTTTACATTGATGTAAATAAATAATTGTGCAAATTAAAAAGCATGCATTAATAAAAAGTGCACAAACTTAATTCATAATTTATATTGTCACAAACGCTTCTCACAGTATAATAAATAGGTAGAATATTTATCTTATATTCTAATCAATGAATTAAAATAATTAATCATAGAAAGAAACTATATGTAAGTTTTCAATGACAAATGTGTCACAATGACAAATGTGTAATGAACTATTTTGTCGTTATTTTTAACTTAATAGGTTTTGAATTTTCTTGAGTATATTTACAAATATATTTAAATTTAAATTATCATAACGCTTATAAAAATCATGATGTAAAGAAAAAAATTAGACATTTTATTCATCTTTTCAATTCTAAATTGCTTTGAAGACATTGTATTGCAAATATTAATTATTATAGAAGAGATCAACTACTACATATCAACAAATATTAATTATTTTTCATTACATATTTTTTTATTTTATGTGATGAAAATTGACTACCAAAATTTTAAAATATATATTTATATTTAAAAATAATTAAATTATAAATGAAAATATTTCAATAACGTGCAACGCACGAACATAAAACGCTAATTATATATCAATGGTGCTTCCGAGTGAAATTTTTTCTGCGTTCCAAGGATGGAGTTGAGGATTATTGGTTCTGTGATCGGTGTACATATGCAAACCTTGGAATCTACAGAGAGTGCCAAATGTGTAGTCCTGGAATGGAGCTACGCATATGGGTACTTCATGCCTGACTACGAAACAGAGAAGACATTGTTTTTTGAGCACTTGCAAGGTGTGGCTGAATCTACTTTGGAAAAGCTTCATACCCTGGCGGAGAAGGAACTACACAGGTTTCTAACCATTACTGCATTGTCAGAGGATTTCAAGGAATTTCAGACGAAACTTTTAGACTTAACTGCTGTAACCGCATGTTACTTTGAGAAGCTGGTAAGAGCACTGGAGAATGGACTGACTGATATTTCCTCTCAGGATAAGGCTAGCAGCAGCAGCCACAACTCTTTCAAGGATGGAGTTGAGGATTATTGGTTCTGTGATCGTTGTACATATGCAAACCTTGGAATCTTCACAAAGTGCCAAATGTGTGTTTTGTCGTCTGATGGTTATGAGCCTCTTGATATTGATGACTTCTAACGGGCATCTGCTTATTCATTAATTTCCTTCTAATTATTGCTGATCCAGGACTTTAGTCTCCATAGCCTCATTGGTGATTTTGTTTCTAAATAAATTATGTCTATAGCTTTGGTGGAGTTTGAGAATTTCAATTCTCAGTGAGAACTATTAACAAGAGGTCTTAATTTGGTATTTCTTGAACAACTAGCTTGAGTTGTAACATTTTTTTCCATTAAGCAATCTAAGACCTACAATTCTCACGTAGTAATAGTAAAACACTGTTACTTGTCGTGCAAACTTTCATACTTTCTTAAAAAAAAGGTCTTGTTCGCAGTATGCCCTATTGAACTTAAACTGTAAATATGCATCTATACAAAAGAATGAGCAAGAAAAATATTCCTGCCTAACAACCCATCTTCCATAAATCTTTGGTACGACCACCAATGGAAAGTTTGGAGAGAAGGAATATACAAGCAGAGGAAAACACTACGGCTCCAGCAAAACAGGCAAGATCCAAACTAGTCACAAGTGGAATATTATGGAATTTTTCTAATATTTCCACTTGAAGTATCTTCAAAATAGCTTGTCCTATTCTAGACTTTGCTTGCGCAACAAATTGCATTTCAACCCATGTCGGCAATGACTGTAAGAAGAGACACCCAGATACAGAATAATTAGAATTTATAAGACAGATAATAAAAAATAGGTTTATGTGTGTCTCATCTTATAGTATTGCTACCTTCAAATAGAAAAGACCAAACAAGTTTTAGAGTGGTAGGGAAGCCCCATTTGCTTTGGAATTCTTGAGGCCTACAAACATGGCATGCAAACCAATCCCAAAGATAAACATGGCTGTTCCTATCAAGAACATGTCTGCACAAGCCCAATCAATTCCTCAGTAACTGAATAACACAGCTAACCCAAATGAGAGAGGTAGGAAGAAGAGAGACTTCATACCAACGGCTTCAATGAGTAAGTGTATAATGTGTTCTTGATCTGAACTTCTTGATAATACATAGAAGTACTGAATATATGATTCCAAAATTAGAATGCAACCCTGCATATTTCCAAACATTATACTTCCTTAATACTTGATCTTTAGCATACTTACATAATAAAATCAAGTGGTGAGAAATGAAAGATGTTACCTCCAAGAAGCATAGTACTGAACCCAACAAACTCCCCCCAACAGCAAATAATGTGAAGAACCGACAATCTATTATCAACTGCAATAGACCAATTACAATTAATTTCAACATTTTTCTTCTATCATATACATCACAAACTTGACAATTTGGACTGTTAAACGCACCTTTTCAATGAGCATTTGCACCTTGAATTTGGGTGGTTTGAGCTTCACAGCTGACCTCAATTTCTTAACCAGAGCACTTGTAACGGTTGCGAGCAAATGAGCCACGTCTATTAGTCTTGGATGGTCAACCGTTGGCTTTACTGTCATCAAGTTGCCTGAAGTAGCCAAGCATGATGCTTTCACAACCACCGTCGATTTCCTTTTATCACCACAAACCATCTTCTCTCCAGTGATTAGATCATCCTTGCCGCTGCATTTCGTCACAGTAACAGAAGAACAAGCGGTTCTGGTGGAAGGAGCATGTCCAGTAGGCCTAGACGAACGCAGAAGCCTGGTTATGGCTGCCATTCTCTCCAGACACTCTTCAAATGGTTGGTTCGTGTAAAGTGGCTATTGGGTTTAATTAAGGGGTTGCCTTTTGGGGTTATATAGTGAAGGCGGGAACGGAAGAGGGAAGATTCGGAGGATAATAGCGGGAGAGTGTCGCTACTTGCCTGGGTGGGGCCTCCGGCATGTTTTCACATAATCACATTCTTCATGGCTGGGTCGGTTTTGGGTTTGTTGAAAATTTGACCCCACGTGCAAATTGAACCGGGGCCACCTTCGGGGTTGGTTGAGTTGTGTGCCGTACACGTGTGAAAGCGCATCTTTTGTAGAAGTTTTATTGGTTGTGGCCAGCTAAAGCAACCTGGTGTTGGAAAAGTCCCTTGTCTTGGTTGCACATTTTCCACGAAGGACGGCCAAACTTCGTTTCCTTGGAGGAACACTTTTCTCTGCCACAGTGAACGGTCTAAAAGCATCACTTCATACCTCAGTAACCCACCAATTGGTGCCAGATTCCAAGTTTTTCCTTGGGGCTATGTGTATGTTGAGATTTTTTTTTGAACTTATGTATGTTCAGATTCCAAGTGTATGTTCAGCTTTTTAGAATATCGGAGCACAAATTTTGACAAAACAAAAGAAAAAAAAGAAGACTATTCTGGACTGCAGCAACAGGGAACTAGCAACTTCGTTGGCTACCAATTTTTATGGGTCAACTATGCCAACAATCTTGCTAAATCTACATCGTGTCTTTAACATACAGGCCTTTCTTCACTAAAGCGGTCGCCATCTTAAACGAATATATACCCATATTTAACTTAAAACCACAGACAAGTTCATATAAAATGGTAACCTGCAGTAAGTGAAAAATTGGATCTAGATGCACTAATTATGATAATGGCCTTTGAGATTCATTGCAATTCTTGTTTTGTATGCTCCACTTTTAGATATACGCCGTTTCTACGTAATATCCTCTCTCTTCAAACTACCACGGGCCAGAAGCCTATTATAACAATGGGCTCAAAACCAATAGACAAAGATGGACACCATGTCAAAAAGTGAAGAAGAGATGGGCAAGGAGCCCAGATATCTCAGGGAAATTTAGATGCGAGGGATTTTTGCTGACAAGGGGATTCTTCTCACAGTTGGTTGAGTAAAATCCCATATGAACAAAGTCAGTCAACTTTTTCAATCGCCTTCTATAACTCTTACAGAAACAGATGTCCTTCTATTGAGTGGGTGTGTTCTTCTATAATAGAATTTTAGAGACACACACAAAGTTAAATCGCATCATCTCATTGCACTTAGTTCCAGCCTGTAAGTTGGAGCTTTCAATTTTTTTAATCAAGTAAAAATATGGAAGCCCTCCATTTGTTTTGCATATCTTTGCCGCGAATGCTACCTCAGTTTT
>CAODLS010980105.1:0-12309 GCA_948243855.1 Flueggea neowawraea | reverse complement strand
AAAATTTTGGTGGAAATAGAAATTTTGAAAGTTTTGAAGTTGAAAATATTAAAACTCAAGAGGGCATTGTAACCACGGTATTCCTCCGCCACAAGTGAGGGCATCTAATAAAATTTAATAAGTTTTTTTCTAATTTTGTTTAAAATTATGTGATGTAATTACTAATAGCATAATTAATTTGTTTAAAAATTATTAAAAAAATCTTTAGAATAAAATGTATTATTGATATTATAGTTAATTATTGAATATAACAAAATTTACAAACCAATTGATGGGATAAAATAACAAATTAAAAACAAAATTTTGAAAAAAACAAAGAAAACAGTAAACCGAACTAGAACCGAACCGAAATCGAATCGGCGGTTAAACCGGTCAAAACCGAAACTGGAACCGAACCGAATCGAAACCGGACCAAACAGTGAAAACCACGGTTTGGTTTCGGTTCTCACATTTAACAAACCGGAACCGCCGGTTCTGGAACCGGCAACACCTCTAAGTGGAAGGCAGTGGAGAAGAAAGATAGGGTAAAGAGAGAGAAGAAAGACGGGAAAAGGGAGAGGGCGGATAAGGTTTGGAGGGGAGTGAGAGGAAGTGAGAAAATGAAGGAGAGAAACCGGATTTATCTGATTGAATCTGATATTTTCGAGATTCAGTTTAAAAAATATGGCATTTGTACAAAAAAAATTGAGCGTGTTTTTATTTGTAAAATTTAAAAACATGTAATCTTATTTTTCAAATTCGATTTTTTAATTATGAAAACCCTCATAATTAACTCTTTTCTTAAACCCCAAATTTCACAATCAGACCCTACAAAGATTTTAATATTCAAGCCTTCAAAGTTATGGTCCTAGAAAAGAACTTTTGGAGAATAGGAATTCTGAAGGAAATAAAACTCTTTTAAGGATCAGAATTTTATGTGAGGACAACGAGACTTTGGCTCAGGATCTGAGTCTAAAACTTTGCCAACAAGTTACTGTCATCATAATCTACAAAAAGACCTCATTGTCTTAGATACAACGCAATGTCAAAGGGAAAAGATCAAGGAGCCTATCTTTTAGGAGAGGATTATAGCAGAGATGAAATTTAATCAAAGAGGATAAGCTTGTCATTCTGGCCTTCTCAATAAGAAGAAACAAAAGTCTCAAAATCAAAATTCAACTCTAAACCAACAACTCTACGATGATGATAATTGTAAAACACCATCCTGAAAATTTTTAAAAAGTCAAATGAGCTTATTTTTTAGGACCGTTTTACCACAAAATAGAATATGTTAGAGATTTCTAAACCCCAAATTTAGGGTTTAAATCGTAATCCTATATGGCAAAAACAGCTCAGGATCAGAGATGTTACCTTGAAGGCAAAGTCAAAAAAATGTGGAATAAATGCAAGGGACAAATATAGAAGCATTCTGGAGTAGATTTATTTGTTTTTCTCATTATAATTGGAGCGTTTTTTTTTAGTTAATTATCCCAGATCTCACTTTGAAAATTCTAATTTGCAACAATACTATCTTTAATTTTGATTTTTCAGAATGCTATTTTTAAATTCTTAATTTTTTAAAGTGAAAATAATTTTCAAGTTCCTGATATATACTCTAATTAGTATGTAGGTTCTCGTGTTTTAGGATGTTGCATACATGTCTCTGAGGTCAAAAACCGGGTTGCACTAAAGTCCTTCCGTCAGTGGTCTGTTAGTATTCTGTTAGAATGTTGCTGACGTGTCCAATATTTTTTTTTAAAATTTTATTAAAGACAAAACTGCCCCTGTTCTATTTTGAGGTGTATGAACCCTAATTTTTTTCTTCCGGTTTTCTTCTTGTTCTTTTTCTTCTTCTTTTTCTGAATCTCATGATAAAACCTCTATCGATGCACAACGGTCCGAGAGAACTCAAGATGAAACGAAAAGGCTGTGATCTTTGCATTTAAAAAACAAAACCCGAAAGGGAAAAAAGGCCACAACAATTGAATATCAAAGATTATACACTCCAATTCATCAACTCTCTCAGTTACCAAACACACATTATTTGACAATAAAATTTTAACAAAGATTGTACACTCCAATTCTTAATGATTATAAAAAGAGCTTTATTCAGCAAACATTTTAACAAATTGCTAATAACCCAAATCAAGAAATGCAAAATAAAGATGACTAGGGTATTTCTAATCTGGGTTTCATCATGACCAACAACAAAGTCGTGGCCTTCCTCTTCAAGAACAATTTGGGTATTTCCAATCTGGGTTTGATCTATTTCATCATCAATCACCCACGTCTTGTCCTCCCAAGAACAACAATCCCTCCACTGTCGCTTCGCCAACAAAGAATTGGACGACGAAGACCCTCCTTGTCAAGACTCGAGTCGGGGCGGTGACCGGCGTATAAGATGAATTGTTTATGGAAGCCCAGTTCATCTCGCACAAGCATATGAGATACAGATATTCTACCCAGATAATCATTTCTCAAAATATTTATTTATTAAAATACGATATAATAAAACAGTAATAATATAATACTATCAAATAAATATAAAACCGTCATCGTAAAATCAATATTCAAAATACAAAAGTATAGTCCAGTATCCCCACAAAAGGTATGGAACTCTAACAATAAAATACAAAAGTATAGCCCGAACGAGGGCACTCACTGAATAGCAAAGAATGTCTCACTGGTGACGGGGTGCTGAACAGATGTTGAGCGTCAAAATATATTTGTAAGACATGCAAAGAAGATAGACAGAAATAAAATGGAGGTCAGAACCCGGTATGAAAATAGCACTCCAGATTGCCTCATATGTGTCTCACAAAGTCAGTTTTGAAAACCATCCAAAAGATACCGCACATGTATGTACTAACATAGTATGTATAAACACTACATATATAGTAGCTTTCAGAAAACGTTTTACCAAAATGTTCGCATACGGAGCAGACAACATGCATCCAGGCAGTATCAGAGTATATATATAATTACTATATATATTTATAATAGAGTCATAATATGTGACTAGAACTGAATATACCGAATAGTATTGTAGACTCGCCACTAGACAGAACATATCATGTATCTGACAGGATACACGGCTACCCCTTTACCCGGTAACTAGGGTCTTCACAAATTATTGATATATCAAAGGTTATGTACCTCGTAACTAGGTGTCCCATATCAGAATATATTATTTACAATAATATAACAGACAGTCATGCAGAACAGATTTTCATATTTTCAGAAAATATTTATATATATACCAATATATATTAACAGAGTAAAATGTTGGTTATTACAAACCACATAAGTCCGATTAATAATTAGCCAAATAATTATTAGTCAGATTTTATGTCATATCCCGACACAACAAAAAATGTATAAGTAGGAAGACACAACCTATGTGTCTGAAACTACCATTTCACTCACCTGGAATTCAAAGCAAATGATCCAGTCAGGCACCACTAGTAGGTGGCTAGTCGTGCTAGCAGGAACAGGAAGCTGGAATAGATACATTCATAACAGATTTCAGAAAATGATGTTGGTATTGTGGCAATACTAGATGAATGATATGCATATATAGATGCAGACACTCAGAGATGCTGAAACTCTATTCTGAATGATAAACCATCATTTGCAACCCAAAATTCAAAGCTCACGTAAAATTACAGTTTGGTCCTCGACCAATATAAAATTATGTTCTAGTCCCTGAGACTCGACTAAGTTCTAAATAGTCCTCAAAATAGTCCCCCAATACTAAGAAGTACAAAGATATACAAAATTACACATTTAGTCCCTCAGAACAAAGCCTCACTCGAGTAACCCAAAGGGCTTACCTGAGTGACACCAACAACGGCTTACTCGAGTAAGCCAGATGAGCTTGCTCAAGTAACTCGTGTTCAGCACTTACTCGAATGAGTGATCTGCTTACTCGAGTAAGACCCTGCCTAGATCATACCCAACTCGACAAATCCTCGATTTCACCAATGGAAATCGATACCCAACACCCATATTGACTCGACTCAAGCCCCTGAACTCAAATCTAGAGTCAAAATCATTAATACAACTTGGAAACACACTAAATTAACCCAAAACGAATGAGTTTGAAACCGATTCACAAACATGTTCGATTTGTGTGAATTCAAGCATACATTATGTGTTAATGGACTTCTAAAGTCCCGAAATCACAACCCTTAACACCCATTCCAACAGAAACATCCTACATCCAAACCTAGAAGCATTGATTCAAATCCGATAATGAACATTCATGCAAAATGAAGGAGAATGAAAGAATAAGAGGTGAAGAAATGTAATCTTACCTTAAGAGACGATTAGGAAGGAACGAGATCCAACCAAAACGACTTCTGGACGAAATAGGAGTGATTTGAGTGAGAGGAGACGGAATGAGACTGAAGAAGTCGGGTAGGGGTATATATAGACCCCTGCCCGAGACGCACGTGGCTTCTCAACCCGGATCTGGGTTTTGACATGTTCCAGATCCGATAACACCGAACCCACATCGTCATCCGCTCCTCTATCAACAAGAACACCTCAGCAACAATAACACCAGTAAAAAAACTCACACACTTGACCCACTAACACAGAACCTCATCATCATCCACTCCTCCATCGTGAAACCCACAGACCCATCCACCACTCCACCGTGAAACCCACAAACCACAACCCACAAACCCACCCATCCATAACTCCCTGACTCATTTGCCTTCAAATACCTGAACTGAAATCCATATTCATTAAGTACCGTTGTTTCTCCACATTCAAATCCATCAACCTCCTCTCATACTTTGTTTGACCCAACCCATTCATTACTTCCTCTTTGCAACAACATCACAAACAGCGGATCTGAATAATTTGACTTACAAATAAATAGATCGAGAAGAAATGGAGAGGGAGGTCCATATCTGAAACTAGCAAGGGAGAGAGAGAGGGGGAGTGGAAGAGAGTGATTTGGGATTAATGATGGGAAAATAATGAGGTACAGTGGTATGGTGTGGTGCGGTGGGTAAGGGTGAGGAAAAGAGAGGCGAGAGTGTGAGTGAGGAAGAGAGATGCAAGAGTGAGGGTAAGGAAGAGAGAGGCAGTGGGTGAAAGTAAGGAGGAGAGATGTGAGAGAGACAGAGAAATTTGGGTTTTCATTTTTAAGGAAGGGTAATTAGGTCTTTTTGCTTTCTCATTTATTCCATCAGTCAGAAATAAGTTTCAGGGACGTATATGTAACATCCTAAAAATACGAAGATCTACCTACTAATTAGGGTATATCTCAGGGACTTGAAAATTATTTTCTCTTTTTTAAAATGTTAGATTCAATATCAAATAAAATCCAATTTTTCTTCCAATTTTCACAAATTTTCTCTCTCTTCAGTTTCTCTCTCTACGTTCTTCTCTCTTCCTCTCCACCCAAACCCTAGCAGCCATTCTTCTCCCCTATCCTCCGTCTTCGGCCACCACCCTCCCTCACCTTCTCCAACGTCGCTTCTCTTTTCCTCCCACTCTCTTCTCTCTGTCATATTCTCTCTCTTTCTCTCTCTCTTTTCGCTCTCCTTCGACGGTAAAAAAATATATATGTCTCTCTCTCCTCTTTTCGCTCCAGATCTATCTTGTCGTTGTTGTCTCCTCTCTCTCTGCATCTTCATCGCTATCAACAGATCCGTAAATTGCGCAAGTTGATTTTGGCTAAGTTGATTTTGGTTGATTTGTGCATATTAATTTTGTTGAGTTTGATATGTTTTTATGCAGGGTTGATTTTGTTGAGTTTTGTGGTGACGACGGTGATGAAAACGACTAGGGTTGTTAATTTGTATTCGCCTATTTTGAAGACCTCCAAAAATCTAGGTTAAATGATTTTGTTAAGTTTGGATTATTGGAGACCTAATTAATTTTCATTAAATAAAATATAATTAAATTGTGTAAAACATAAATAAGTTAGGCTCGGAGACCTTCGCTAAAGACTTTCGGAGACGTTTGGAGACCACTGGAGACCTTCGCCAGAGACTTCTGAATATGGTTAGAGACCTTCGCTGGAGACGTTTGGAGACCTCTAAAAATGTGGATAAATTTAATTTGAAAAATAATTATATCGAGAATTTATTAAATCAAATTTTATGTAAAAAAAATTGTGATTTGGAGACTTCTGGAGACTTTTCTGCTTAATTTGATTTTCTCGTAAAAATTCATTTCTCGCAAAAATATCAATATTTCTAGCAAAAATGATATTTTTACAAATCAGTTTCTCCAATTTAGCATTTTTGTAAATTAATTTTTGATATGACATATTTAAAAGTCCGGGTTTTATATTGCTATAAAAGTGTAACTCTCCCTTTTTTCTTTTCCGGAGAATTATCTCGAGCTTTCTTTATTATAGCATTCTCCCAAACTTTTGTAATCATTACTTTAGTGATCAATAAAATCCCATCATTTTCACTCTCGAATTTTTAGTTTTTATTCCATACATTTGGGTATTCTACAAATTTTTAACATTGTGTAGGTGAACTCTTCATAAAATTGTCCAATCCTTTAATTACTATCATTTTTCTATTCTACAGATTGCAATCGTTTGATGAATTCATAGCATGCAATTTACAATAGCCTCAATCCACGTGGCATGCCTCGTACAAAATCCATAAACAGAGCCAAAAGTCTTTGGTATTTTTATCCGAAGAATTTTCAGCAGACTCAGTTTCATAAGCTAATGGCGGTACCCCTTACACAGAAATTTTTCCCTTAACAACTACATGAGGTATGCCATTATTCTCGTGGAAAGATCTCATTTTATATCACATGGCTTCAATTTACCTCGTTCAGTGTTTATCATCCATAATTTTTTCGAAGCTTTTTGGTTCTCTCCAATTAGTCAATAACATGTATCATCCTTTGTAATGCGGACCCCGTCCGGCCCCACCGACTGTCTAGCGAACCCCTAGAGTATCCTACCGACTCCATTTCTCTGTTTCATTTCTTACGTCTTCATTTTAAATTCAACCCCATATTAATCAAATTCTAGTTCTGTCATTAATCTTTTTGATATCTAATAAAATGTGATCTAATTTAATTAAATTTTCTAAGAAATGGAGAACCCAATGAAGCTAATGTTTGGTCATGAATTCCATTATCATCAAACCATCTGAAGGAATCTCAATGAGAGCATCTATATCTTTTTTTACTCAATCTGATTCTCATTTCCAGCTTGTTTAGACACCAAAACTGGAGGCACAAGATATGAATCAACTCTAGACTTAGGAATTGTTTTCTTGACTGTATTAATATATCCTTTGTGATTTTCCACAAACGTTGTATCTCAACTTCTAACAAGTTTTGTCTCAACTAGATCATAACACTTGCTATTGGAATAATCAAGATCTCCAATAAATACACATTGACTTATCTTAAGGCTCTCAACTTCAAAAATGTCCACAAATGCCTTGCACTCAAAGACCTGCAAATTATCACAAGAGCTTTTTTTTCTTATAGGTCATACCCTTTTTGGAATGTCAAACTTCAAACGAATACAGTGAAAGATTCAAAACCTGCACCACTGTATTTAACACCTCGATCCAAAACAACTTTGGTAAATTTGCATGTAACAACAAGCATCTGACTATTTCGATAAGTGTCTTATTCATCTTCTCAATTATACTATTCAACTAAGCAGTCTTTGCCGGAGTCATGTTGTGTCAAATACCTACTGATTTAATATCTATATTTTACTGATTTTTGTTATTTTTATGTAATGTTTGATTAGTAAGTTGTTTAATTAAAGCAGGAGGTGGCAACAAGTTCCAGCTACTTCTCTACTGTAAACAAAAGACAACTGTTATTTTATTTCTACAGAAAAAGAAGACCTGCAAATTGCAACTCTAGAAGAACAACTTGATTTTGTAATGATTTTCTTCACTTATGTAAATGTTGAAGTTAATGATTCCAGAGCTGCTGATTTAATATCTATATTTTATTAATTTTTTAATTTTTATGTAATGCATGATTAGTTAAAAAGTTGAAAAGTGTGGCAACAAGTTGTTACAGCTGTAGCTGTTGTGATTTTATTTCTGCAAAAAAAAAAATAACAACTGCAAATTTTAACTCTAGAAGAGCAACTTGGTTTTGTAATGATTTTCCTCACATATGTACTGCCATATATATGAAATCAAGTCCTCTCTACTAGTATGCTCTTCTCCATCATCAACTTCTCTATAATTTTCATTAGCAATCTCATGTGTTTCATTCTTGAGTGTGTGTCCATCTATGTCTATTTGTGCCCATCTGTGTCCATCTCAGCTAAAAAAATAACAATTGGTATCAGAGCATTACTTTTTGAGGGACCCGATTAAAACCTGAGAGTTGTGAGCTTGAAACACTTGAGATTTGAGTGCTAAACACGTGAGATTGAGAGAAACACTTGAGAGTTAAGATAGAGAGAGAGCTAAAACATCTGATTTCTTGATTAATAAATGGCTGCAAACAAACAGGATGAATCAGCTATCAATACCGATTTTCACTGGAGAAAATTATCACATCTGGTCAGTGAAGATGAAAGCATTCTTGAACGCATATGGCTTATGGGCAATAGTGGACAATGGTCATATAGAACCATCTGCACTTTCTGATGATGCTACTCTTCAAGAAATTAAATATCATGACAGTATTGTTGCAAAGGGATTTAAAGCCCTAAACTTATACACTCAGCTTTGTCTAAAGTGATGTTCACTAGAATTATGGCCTGTGAAATTGCTAAGGAAGCTTGGGATAAGCTTAAGGAGGAGTTTCAAGGAAGCAACAAAACACGGAGACAACAAGTACTGAACTTAAAATGAGAGTTTGAGATGTTGAGAATGAAAGAAGCTGATTCTATTGAAACAAGGATAAATGTTGCATGATCTCTGATCCTGATGATTGTCAACTTATTGAAGTAAAAATGAGAGATAAAATTTTTCTATTAAATTGAAAAAAACATTGATTCAATGCTTATCCTACTGCACAATTACTCCTTTTGTGACTGCCAATATAACAAGTCGACACTCATAGTCACAAAATCAAGAAAAAATGCTTACTTTATAAAACAAGTGATCACGGTGACCGAGTCCTCCTCCACAAGCACCATCGACTCTTAAGCAATTGTTGGGGCCGCCCGCACAACCAAAACCAGCCAACCAGCAGGAGATCAAGGCGAAATCAAACCATATTTCGAGAGCAAGAAGATAAAAGAGCTAGTTTGGTCGGTGAGATTTTGAAATATACAAATATTGCCAATTGTAAATGTGTTTGGAGCGCAAATTGCCTGAGCTTGCGGTCGAGAGAGCGCAAACCGAATATAGAGGACCATAACAAGTGGAAACAACCATCATAATATGGAAGAACAATTAATTGATGCCGGACAATAAATAGAAGAAGAAAAACAACTACAAATAAGAGCAATTAATTTTGAAATATGATATCTGTTTTTTTTTTCTTTTTAGAGAGAGCATATCAAACAAGAGTGGGCAGGGAGTACCGAATTGCACTATGCAAAAAAGAATGTTAGACAAAAGAAACACAATCGGACCGATTAGAGTATTTCTTTTTAAAGTGGCCAGGTCAATTCAACTCAAAGCTGCCTCTGCAACTTTTCCTTTCTGTACAACATCATTACACACTGTTAGTAACTCAAATCTATGTACATTCTGTAAATCAAAATCCTTCCGTGCAAGTACCCAAAACACAACGCAACGCATGGCCTCCGGTTTGCGCTCTCTCGACAACAAGCTCAGGCCGCCACCACAAGAATTGTCGCGGTAGTCATGATATCCCACTCCTCAATAAGTTACATCCTCAATATACTTATCAGACACAACATGGTTTCCTTGTCCTCACCTGTCATGATTCCTTTCCCAGGCCAGCCCCTGCTGCGTGTTTTCTGTTTCCATGTTAGGAACGTATAATCAACTCTTTTCTTGGTAAAGATGGCGAGAAGAAAATCTGTTGAGAAGAGTCTTTGGCTGCTACAAATGCTGAAATAATTACACTTGCACCATTCCCATTCTCACCCCTGATTAAAGGAAGCCTTCAAGCCTTCATCCGGTAGCGTCCAAGAGAGCAAATGTCCACCAGAATCCCCACTCAGCAACTGTTTCATATCACTTGAGAGGTGAAGGGCAGTCACCGGATGTTTATGAAACTTCAGCACCTTGTGGAGCACCAACCTGTACTCCGGTATTTTACCATCTAAATTCAATCCGCCCGTCAAATTGGTGGTTGATTTACTCAGGGAACTCTCTTGGTTCGAGCAATGAATCATTTGCCACACTTTAATTGACCCACTTTGATGACCAGTCACATACCAGTTTGTGTCCAGCCAATCGGAAAATGTACAACTTGTCACTGATATAATGCAATCAGATGGCAGTTGCGACGTACTAATCACAGCAAGGCAGTCTCCATTAATGCTCCAAATAGCAAGCAGAATTCCAGCAGCTGTCACAATCTCCCCAGTCAAGTTATTCACATAAATGGCTGAAACTGGTGCAGGGAACTCCAGTAGCTGCCGAACAAAAACCAAGGAGCTAAGATCCCACACGATAACAGTACAATCATCAGATCCACTAACGACTAGCATGTACGGCTGGCTGACATGAAGACATGTTATTTTGGCTGTGTGCCCACACAGTGCCTTCTCCAACTGCAAGCGTCGTGAGACACGGGGGCCGTCCTTGCTGATTCTCCACACAGAAAGTAATCCATCATCTGCCCCAGTAACCAAAATTTGACCATCATGGCTAACACCAGTACACTGAATCTGGTCGCCCCCATGAAGGTTCTCATGTGTTGATAAGAGCCTATCTTGATCATAGCTCATAAATCTCAGGCTACGATCAGGAAAACCCCATGCGACATATTTCGCGTACGTTCTAGGTTTCAGTACAGTGTTTGTCCCAGCCACTAGAATTTTCTCATGGAAAGTAACAATTTGAGTTATGGCAGTTGACGTTTTACGTACTTCATGTGGAACAATATGAGAGGAACACTTGAGAAGATGAAGAATTCGTCTGTCAGACTTCCGCTTCACATGGGCCTTCAGGAAGAGCTGCTTGGGTGTCTGTCCAAAATGATTGATTTGTGCCAGTATGGAGGCTTTCATTGCAGGATCTGTTACAGAGTCTATGTCCACACTCCCCTCATATGTGTAATGATAGAAAACATTCACAGCTTCTTCAGCTGCCTGTCAGCCAAAGAATTTAAGAAGTTACAGACCAAATAAGCATATAATTGGGACAGAGCAGCGCAATGAATCCCAAAACAAACTCTTCAGACTTTTCTATAAATCAATGTAGATGTTTTAAATGAAATAATCATTTGATTGCTTTTATCGTAATTACCAAAGAATGAACGAAGTGGTGCATTCTTGGTGAAAGGGAAAAAAAATAGAACTCAAGAAGTAAAATAATACAATAAAAGTGTATTTAGGTTGTCTCAAAATGCTAGCACAGGTTTCATTCCAGAAATCCTTGCCAATACATTGAAGCACAGGAGAAAAGTTGTCAGCTTGAATATGTAATAGGAGAAAATAGATTATCAACAAGTTGTCAATTTCTTTGTTAGGAAGAAACATTAAGAGATCGGATTTTGCAAAAAAACAGATAAAGATACACAGCATTTTAGCACCATTAAAATAAGTTAAACTGGCATTTCTGAAATCAAGTTTCAGATTTAAACAGTGGATACAAACAAAAGGAAATGAAGTCTGCTGCTTTCGGTGTATCAGAAAGAGATTCAACTCAAAATAAAGGCATTGAAGATTGAAATACAGTTAGGGAATATCAATTGTACCTTTCCCCTCTGTTTATACCCAAAAATAAGGTCTATCCAATGGTGCAGATTTTCTGAAACAAAGTCAGATTCCAGAGCTTCCCTATGCTTCCTGATGAATCCCCTAGCACTGCCTTTAGCCCAAGGTGGTAAGATGACATCACCAACCTGAAAAGAGAAGTGTGTAACATTCCACAAGAAAACCCACAAATTTTTTCACATGCATATCATTACACAAAAAAATAGAGAAGTTGTTAGAAGCAAATAATTCTGGACTTCCAATTTTAAACCATTCTGACCTTCTCTCCTGATTGTTTCTCTCCCAAGTCCAGATTAAACCTATTTTCCAAAAACTCTGGCATGTAGAAGAATTCTGGTATCAATTCCTTGACATCAGATGTATTGCCCTTCCCTGCTGCACTCGACCAAGTATCTCTAATGCTGTTGAAAAGACGATCCGCATGATCAAACTGACCACCCTGCAGCTTTTGATTCTCTGCACTAAATGGTGGCAGGCGAAGAAGATAGAAAAGGACA
>CAODLS010979988.1:0-11515 GCA_948243855.1 Flueggea neowawraea | reverse complement strand
ATTGGGTATGCTAAGAATCATGCTAGAAACATGAGTGAAGTGAAGGGATTACCACTATCTCATAAGAGAGAGAAGATATCACCGGCCACTTGATAAATGACACTGAGTAGTGCATGACCATGCCCAAATGAAATGATAAAATAGTTATCATTTATTTGATTGAGTCAATGTCATTTAGAGATCAAGAAACATTTTATCAACAAATGAGGGTGACATGTTCCATGCCTCATGCTAATCATGATATCGGAAGGTAAAGGATTGTGTAAGGTTGCAATTAGGTTTGTTGGCTCCAGTCGATATTCATTCAATTTAGGTAGTCACTATGTCTTGCTAGAGGCTCTTAGTGATTTATGAGCATTAATGTATATTAAAATCATTGCCAACATTGAATGAACCTATGGGATCACACACAAAAGATCTGGAATGAGTTTGTCTCTCTTCTTGCAATTAGGTCAAATGTTGACTTAAGATGCATAGGTGAATTTCGGCAATGGTTAGTATGGGTTAATTATATGATAATTCAGCCCATGACATTTTTAATTAATTGGTTAAATAAAGGTCCAAATAGTGTAAGGAAATTAGGCTCAGTGACCATATCCTAAAAGTTAGGAGCCTTTCCCTTTAAAGTAGGAATTAGACTTCCTAACCCAAAAGGAAAAGCGTGGTCGGCCATGACATGATTTATTAGGGTTTTTGGAGACATCCTAACCCTAATAGGATCACCCTAACACTATATGAACACCTAACGTGTGATGCTACATCTAACCCTAATTGAGTTGGTGTTTTCGGCTCTAAGAGAGCACATCTTAACCTAGCATTGTCGAACCCTATATTTACCATTAGAGAGTGTTTGCTTTAGTGCTAGCACACCTCAAATCATTCTAATATAGATATAGTATGTGTGAAGTAGAGATCTTAGTCTTAAGGCTAAAGTTATTGCAAAACTTGGAGCAAATCTAAGGAGTAAAGGTTAGTCCTTGGCAAAGGTGAACTAGGGCTCTTAGTGAATAATAAAATCTAATTCGACACTCATCATGTAAGTAAAGATTTGATCTTTATTTAATCTATCAATCTTGGTTTGTTATTGGAGTGATTAGATGAATTGTTTTTTGTTATTCCGCCTATGTTTTCATGCTAAAACTCCAACAAGATATTGAAATGAGCTAATTTCAAAAATAATTATTAAAAAATAATTTAATTAATTTCATTTTTTATATAATTTTTTTATTTTCTAATTTTTATATAATTAATT
Organism: Flueggea neowawraea; assembly: GCA_948243855.1. Lineage (NCBI taxonomy): Eukaryota > Viridiplantae > Streptophyta > Magnoliopsida > Malpighiales > Phyllanthaceae > Flueggea > Flueggea neowawraea. The sequence continues at coordinate 10,263 of CAODLS010979988.1, read as the reverse complement.
ATAATTTTTATATAATTAATTTTTATTATATATTTTTTATAGAATATTTACTTTAGTATATATATATTGATTCCAATTCCGCAGCAACAAAATCAAACAAATAACTATAAAAATCAAATTTTTATTCTGTATTAAACCAAACAATTACAACATGACTCAATTTGATTCAAATTCCTATCATTCTGAGGGTGACTAGCTGCCATTGACCATCCCCTCCCATTGTGGATGAGATGGTCTGATTTGAACAGAAGACACGCTAAATTTTGTAATTTTAGAAAGTTGAATTCCAAATCTGTAATTTTGGAAAATTTTCGGTAGATTTGTAATTTTGGAAAGTTGAAGTTTAGATTTTTAAATTTTGGGAAAATTTGAGGCCTAAATTGAAATTTGTCAAGTCTCGGGGACTAAATGGTAATTTTACAAAAATGGGGGACCTAACTGTAATTTTGTTTAGATTACGAATTTTGGGACGAGAGTGGTAGATTCTCTTTCGAGTTAGACTTTTGGTGACCTCGAGGGTCAGCATATGCATATGCATATCATATATTCGGTACCGCCGCAATACCAACATCATTTTTCTGATATCTGTTATGTATGTGTCTATTCCAGCTTCCTGTTCCTGTCAGCACAATCAGCCACCTACCAGTGGTGCCTAACTGGGTCCTTTGCTTCGAATTTCAGGTGAGTGAAATTGCAGCTTCAGACACATATGTTGTGTCTTCCTATTTATATAGTTTTTGATGTGTCGCGATATGACATGAAATCTAACTAATAATTCTTCGCTAATTATTAATCAGACTTATGTGGTTTATAATAACCAATGTTTTTACTCTGCTAATATATATACATTTTTCTGAAAAATATGGAAATATGTTCTGCATGAATGTCTGTTATATTATGGTATACAATATATTATGATATGGGACACCTAGTTAAGGGGTACGTAACATTTGATATATCAAAGCTCTGTGAAGACCCTAGTTGTCGGGGTAAAGGAGTAACAGTGTATCCGGCCAGATACATGATATGTTCTGTCTAGTGGCGGAGTCCATAATACTATTCTGTACATTCTATTCTACTCTGATACTGTTTGACTGAATGTTGTCTGCTCTATATGCGAACATTTTGAAAATCATTTTCTGAAAGTTATTGTATACATAAAGTGTATATATATTATATCACTATATATGTGTGCAGTATCTTTTGAATGATTTTCAAAACTGTCTTTGTGAGACACGTATGAGGCAATCTGGAGTGTTATTTCCTCATTAGGCCCTGACCCCCATTTTATTTCTATCTATCTTCTTTGCATGTCCTATAGATATATTTTGACGCTCAGCATCTGTTCGGCATCCCGTCACCAGTGAGGCATTCTTTGCTATTCAGTAAGTGCCCTCGTTCAGACTCTACTTTTGTATTTTGTTATAGAGTTCCATACTGGGTTGCTGTGGGGATACTGGGCTATACTTTTACACTTTGGATATTGATTTTTCTATAACAATTTCATATTTATTTTGATAGTGTTATATCTATACTATTTTCTTAAATATTGTATTATATTTCAATAAATGTTTTGATAAATGATTGTTTGGGTAGAATATATGTATCTCTAATGCTAGTGCGAGATGAGCTGAGCTTCCATAGTCAGTTCACTTTGTATTCCGATCACTGGCCCAGCTCGGGTCTTGACAAAGGTGGTATCAGAGCCTTAGGTTTTGTATTGTCTGGGTTGGTATGGAACATAAGTATTTTTGGTCGAGTCAGTTGATTTGCCTCTGTATATCCCTTGATCTCTGATACGGTACTGTGGCAATCATTTGTATTCTGACATCTGCATGCATGTTTGTCTAGCTGTTATCTATAGCGATGGATGTGGTCGATCCAAACGAGTGCCTAACGAGGCCGCCACTCAGTCTGCAGTGGATCTGCATGATTCACATAGCACACCAGAGGTTACAGTGCCAACACCTCAGCAGCAGCTCCAGCTGCAGTGACTTCTTACCACTCAGCTGGAGATGGCTCAGTAGATGACTTGAATTTTGGACCGTCTAGAGAGAGTTCAGCCAGGTCAGACTGCTGGAATGTAGTCAGCTCATCCAGTAGTAGCAACACCAATTCAGCTTGAGGTGCCACCTATTCAGTAGCCTCAGTAGGAGAAGGTTGCAGTAGTTGATCCTGTGGTTGCACCATAAGGCAGAGAGCATGATTTTTTGGATAGATTCATAAAGCTCAAAGCACCCAGATTTTCAGGTGGGATAGGAAAGGATCCGCATGACTTCTTCCTTGAGGTGGAACATTGTTTTTGAGGTTAGAAGCATCACTGATGATGCCAGCAGGGTCAGACTCACTGCAGTTCTTTTGACTGGTTGGGCAGCGAGATGGTGGAGAAGCCTTAAGGCTCGAGAAGGTTTCAGTTGGGTTCGATTCAATAAGGAGCTCGTTTCATTTGTTCTTCCTTAGAGTATCCGAGATAGGAAGGCAAATGAGTTCAATGATTTCATCAAGGGGCTGGTATATCAGTGACAGAGTACGAGGAGAAGTTTAAGGACTTGAGTAGGTATACACCTCCAGCAAGTCAATGAGAAAATGCCTTGACTAGGAAGTTTTGGAGGGGTTGCGTCCCATTATTGGCAAGATAGTGGTGACCTGAGAGCTATATACCATCAAGCAGGTTGTAGAGGCTATCAGAGGGATGGAGTATATAGACAAGAGACACCCGAAGGAGCTCAAGAGGGCAAAGCCCGAGGGTACTTTTGGAGGCCATCAGGGCTAGAGTCCGGAAGCTCAGTCGGGTCAGAGGCACCTACATTCATTTGGAGGGCAGTGGCCCAGTCAGAGCACTCAAAGTCTCAGTGTAGCACAGCCAACTGGACAGAGTGGATGACAGAGCTCAGAGAGCTTGATTCTGCAGTGTGTGATCTGTAAGAAGAGGCATCCTATGGTATGCAACATGGCAACGGGAAAATTTTTCTACTGTATACATCCTAGGCATAATATAGTAGAGTGTCTGACGAAGCTAGGTACATGGACTTAGGCTGGTCAGTCTACAGTATGAGGTTCAGGAGTAGTTAGTACTGGTGCTGATAAGTGAGCCGGTGGAGTCGTATTTAGGCTGACCAGATCAGTGGTCGTGGTCAGACAGCTCAGAGTAGTGCTCCTGCAGGAGGGAGGACCTGAGTTTATCATCTCACCCGTCAAGAGGCGCCAACGTCTAATGTTGCAGTTACTGGTACGCTCTCTATTTTTGGTACTTCAACATATGTATTGTTTGACACAGGTTCATCTCATTCATTCATTACTCCAAATTTTGTTGAGAGTGTTGGGTTAGTGTTGCGTCCGTTAGACAAGTTGTTGAAGGTTTCATCACCTCTGGGTAGTAGGATGATGACATATTTTGGGGTTGAGGAGTGTGTGATCTCTTTTGGTGGTCATGATTTGGTAGTCGACCTCATCTTATTGTATTTAGGGGAGTTTGATGTCATCTTGGGTATAGATTAGCTCTCTAGTTGGCATGCTACATTGGATTGCTTTTGCCAAGAGAGTGTGTTTTCGACCGTCTAGTCAGGCTGAGTTTTGCTACCAGGGTGAGCGAGACAGTGTTATGCGGTTACAGCTAAAAGGATGATCCGCCGAGGCAGTGAGGCATACTTAGCTTTTGTGCTCATTGAGCCTGAGGAATCAGAGTTGAGAGTGGAAGATGTACCGGTGGTTCAAAAGTTTTTTGATGTATTTTCAGAGGAGTTACCTGGACTTCTGCCTGAACGGGAGATTGAGTTTTCCATAGAGGTACAACCTAGTACTGATCCAATATCGATTCCACCGTATTATATGGCACCATCAGAGCTGAAGGAGTTAGAGACTCAGCTTAGAAAGCTATTAGACGAGGGTTTGTGTCACCTTGGGGTGTGTCGGTCTTGTTTGTAAATAAGAAGGATGAGAGTCTTCACATATGCATCGAATATCGCCAGTTGAACAAGGTGACAGTGAAGAACCGATATCCATTTTCGAGGATAGATTATATGTTCAACTAGTTGCAGGGTGCATAGTGGTTATTTAAGATCGACTTGAGGTGGGGATATCACCAGTTAAGGATTCAAGGTGAGGACATTCCTAAGACGATGTTTCGAACTAGATATGACCACTATGAGTTTTTAGTGATGTCATTCTGTCTGACGAATGCTCCCACAATATTTATAGATTTGCTGAACAGAGTGTTCAGATTATACCTAGATCATTTTTTCATTGTCATTATTAATGACATACTCATCTACTTGAGGAGTAGGGAGGAGCACGAGGACCATTTGAGGTCAGTGTTGCAGAATTTATGAGAACATAAGCTTTACGCTAAGTTCTCGAAGTGCGAGTTCTGCCTCTAGCAAGTAGCATTTCTCAGATACATGGTGTCGAGAGAGGGTATTTTGGTAGATCCCAATAAAGTGGAGGATGTACTCCATTGGGAGAGGCCTAAGACTAATACGGAGATTCAGAGTTTTCTTGGCTTGGTCGGGTACTACAGGAGGTTTATCCAATAATTCTCAAGCATTGCAGCTCCTATGACTCAGGTGACGCTAAAGGGAGTCAAATTTGTCTGGTCTAATAGATGTGAGAATAGTTTCCAAAAACTAAAAAGTGTTCGACCAGTGCGCCAGTGTTGGTGTTACCATCTGGTTTGGGAGGCTTTGCGGTATATTGCGATTCATCGAGAGTTGGCCTAGGTTGTGTATTGATGCAACATGGCAAAGTGATCGCATGTGCATCGAGACAACTTAAGATGCATGAACAGAACTATCCGACGCATGATCTGGAGTTAGCAGCAGTGGTGTTCGCACTCAAGATTTGAAGGCATTATCTGTACGAAGATACTTTTGAGATCTTCACAGATCATAAGAGTTTGAAGTACATCTTTAAGTAGCGAGACCTGAATCTAAGGCTGAGACGTTGGCTAGAGTTGCTAAAGGATTATGATTGCACTATATCATATCATCCTGGAAAAGCTAATGTTGTTGTCGATGCTCTGAGTAGGAAGTCAATGGGTAGCTTAGCTCATATTTTTGTTGAGAGACGACCTACAGTGTTGGAGTGGCATCATCTGATGGAGTCCGGTGTTGAGTTACAAGTCGATGACTCAGGAGCGTTGTTGGGTCACATCAAGGCGAGGCCTGTTCTGTTGGAGCGTATTAGAGAGTCTTAGAAGGAGGATCCTGAGATTTTGAGTTTGATGGAGAAGGTTAAATCCTCTGAGGTGTCAGGATTTAACATTTATGACTCTAGAGTACGGTGTTGAGTTACAGTTCAATAACTCGTACCATTCGAGTATCGAGATGGCACCATATGAGGTGTTGTATGGAACGAAGGGTAGATATCCTTTATGTTGGGCCGAGGCCAGAGAGAGAGAGAGTCGTTGGGGCCAGATCTTATTTTGAAGACTACTGAGAAACTCAAACTGATCCATCAAAGGATCCAGACTACTCACAGTCATCAGAAGAGTTACATTGATCCGAAGTGTAAACATCTAGAGTTTGCAGTCGGCGACCATGTATTTTTCAAAGTATTGTCGATGAAGGGTGTGATGAGATTTGGCAAGAAAGGCAAGTTGAGCTCGAGATACATTGGTCAATTTCAGATCATCGGCCGTGTGGGAGCCGTCGCATATTAGTTGGCGCTACCGCCTCAGTTCGCCTATGTTCACCCAGTGTTCCATATCTCACTTCTGAGGAAGTATATTTCAGATCTGTCACATGTTCTGGCATCGTAGTCCGTAGAGGTTAGACCCGATCTGTCATATGATGAGGTTCTGTTGAGGATCGTTGATCGTCAAGTCAATAGACTTCGGAAAAAAGGAGATAGCTTCGGTGAGCGTGATTTAGAGGCACTATTCAGTTGAGGAGGCTACTTGGGAGGCCAATGACGAGATGCAATACAGGTATCTACAGCTTTTTGACTCTGCAGATTCATAGGTCGATACCTTTTGTCTATGTCTGTTCAATCTGTTCTGTCTTCGTTCATGCATGATAGCATATTATATCTTTGTACTAGTGTCATCATATTCTGCATCAGTTCTGCATATTAAGGTTTGCTTGAATTAGAACTCTAGTAGATCCTTGGGTAAGGTGCTAGCGTTGATTTGATTTGTTTGGAAATTTAAGGGCAAATTTCTTTTTTAAGGGAGGGGGGAGTATTTTTTAGGGACCATTTGTTTCAAACAACCCCTTCCCTTTTTTTTTTTGTTCTAATACATCTATAAATACCACAACTTCCATTTCATTTATTTTTCACACACAATTTCAATTATATTTTTCTCTCTTCTCTCATCAAACCCACACAATATCTTCTCTTATATTTTCCAATTATATTCCAATTATACATCTATATTTTTCTTTTGTCAAGTGGATCCGAACCAAGATTAATATTTTTCTCAAAACCCTAATTCAAACAATAAGTCAAATTCTCTAAACCAATCATATGAATTTTCCCTCTAAATTCCCACGTTTCTCCAAACCTACCATACCAATGGAATCCACAAAAATTTTCATTTCCACAAAATTCTCAAAGCACACCCAATTTTTCATCATATCCTTTTTTTCCTCCGCCGAATTTGTACAATCAAAATTCTGAAAATTTTACCTACCCTTACTTCTAACCAAAATTTTCGAGTAGTTCACCATTAGATACGACATCTCGCACTTCAAACACATCAGATCCATGTTCATTGTCAGATTCTCAGACCCCCTCAATATTTTTTCAACCACGAATGAAGGAATTCAATTTGAATGAAACACTCAATGTAGATGGGGGCGAGAAGTGTCAATCGTGGACCTTGGAGGACAATCGAATGTGTAACACCCCGCCTGTTCCGATAGGAGTCCTGTAGCATTCTGTTGATCTTTTATGGATCAGAATGTCCAAAGTAAGTTTGTACACTACACTGTTGAGTTTATGTGTTTGATTGGTCTCGGGGATATTGGTGTAGATGACCCTAAGTTGGGATTACCTTAGAGTGGGAGCTTTATATGTTTGAAGTAGGTTGAAGGCTTACAACGTGCATTGTAGACGTACTACGTGCGTTGATGGCTTGCTGGGTTAGAGGACCATTTGAATTTCCCCGTCTGCACACGCGGGGAATGTTCAACACACGTTGATCATCGTCTGGATTTGGGGGTTTTGAATATGTGTTTGAGAGGTATTCTGTCCATGTTGACAACGCACGTTGCTTGGGGTAGAGCACACTTTGAATGTCTACAATGAGCGTTGTAGAATGTGCAACGCGCGTAGATGCCTTCTGTCTATATATACCCTTCATTAGCCTCTTCCGCCTCCATTCGACTCTCACCCATTTTCTTACCCAAATCTTCCAAACTTGTCCAAATCACTTCTATGGTGTTTTCCCATCACCCTTAGGCATCTGTTGAGGTAAGATCGACTCCCCATTCCTTTCATTTACTCATTTTTTTCTCTTGAATCTAGCTTTTTTCCATTTTGGGTCGAATCTCTAGGGTTCATATTTTTTGGAGATTCTGAGTTATTGGATGCTTAGGGTTGTTAGATTAGGCTATATCTAGGTTAAAGGAACATGATTTGAGCTTTGAATCAAAAAATTTGATGTTGTTTTGATCGGGTTAGGGTTAGGTTCAGATTTTGCTTTATTTTGGAAAATGTAGAGTTTATTTCTTGGATTTGGTTATAGATCCTTACTCCTGAGGTTGAGATTGACCAATGTTGATGATTGGTTTCGATTTTTTTGGTTGAATCGGGATTTCTTATTTTTGTAATTTTTGAAAAGTTTTCTCTAGTTTTGTAATTTGAGAAAATTGAAGTCCAAATTTGTAATTTTGGAGAATTTTGGGGATATTTGTAATTTTGGAAAGTTTGATTTTAGATTTGTAGCTTTTGGGAAAATTTGAGGACTAAATTATAATTTGCCAATTCTCGGGGACTAACTGATAATTTTACAAAAGTTGGGGGACGAGAGTGGTAGTTTCTCTTTCGAGTTAAACTTTCGGTGACCTCGAGGGTCAGCATCTACATATGCATATCATACATTTGGTACCGCCACATAACCAACACCATTTTTTTGATATCTGTTATGCATGTATCTGTTCCAGCTTCCTGTTCGTGCTAGCATGACGATCCACCTACCAGTGGTGTCTGACTGGATCCTTTGCTTTAGATTCTAGGTGAGTGAAATGACAGCTTCAAACACATAGACTGTGTCTTCCTACTTATATAATTTTTGCTGTGTCAGGATATGACATGAAATCTAACTAATAATTATTGGCTAATTATTAATTGGACTTATGTGGTTTGTAATAACTAACGTTTTTCCTCTGCTAATATATATTGGAATATATATACATTTTTTGAAAATATGAAAATCTGTTATGTATGAATGTTTGTTATATTATGGTATATAATATATTCTGATATAGGACACCTAGTTATAGGGTACGTATCCTTTAATATATCAATGCTCTGTGAAGACCCTATTTGTCAGGGTAAAGGGGTAGCCGTGTGATGAACACATATTTATACGTATTTATGTGCATTAGTGGGTTGATTGGGTTCTTTTTATGGACTGATTTGGTTAAGTTTGGTTTTTGAATTGGTTCAGTTTTGGCTGCTGGGGTTGGTTGGCTGGTTCGGTTCGACGGGTTTGGTTTGGACTGGTCAGTGGGTTTGGTTTGGCTGTTGCTACCCCTTCTCTTCTTTTAAAACCCAAACCCGATAGTACCTTTCTTCTTCCTCATTTCTCTTCGTCATTCACTGTTCCTGCAACCCTAAAATCCGATTCTCTCCATCAGTCACTCACTCTCTCCTTTGTTTCTCTTCGATTTAGGTAAGATTATGGAACAAAGTTGGTCATTTTCTTTTATTTCTTGTCATTTTTGTTGTTTTGGGTTGTTTAACGAAAATGGGTTTCGACTGCATTTTGGGTCAATTTTGATGAGATTTTTGGACGGATTTAGCTGGGTTTTGTTGGATTTCGATGTACTAGAGGTGTGAGAACATTAATCTAGTTTTGATTTGGATGATTTGATGATTTTTCATTGATGAATAATTTTTGGTCCAAAATTTGATTTTCGATTTGGATTGATTTTGAGGTTCTAGGTGTAAACTGAGGCTAGATTTAGGTTCAATGGACTGAATAGAGTTGATTGGAACCATCACGAACATCGGGTTTCGCTTGGTTTCAGGATTTGGGGTATTTTTGGAATAATTTTTGTCGCGAGTACTAAGTTGTAAATTCTAATTTTTTGGAAAAATTGGAGAACTGAGTATGATATTTTCCATACAGATCAGATTTGTAATTTTGGAAAAATATGGTATAGATTTGTAATTTTGAAAATGTTGGCTAATTTTGCAATTTTGATAAATTTGAGGTTTTATTTATAAATTGAGTTATTTGGAGGATTTAATTATAAATTCAAAAATTTTTGGTTTAATTATTAATTTCTAGATTTTTTAGGAATTAATTATTAAGTTTCGAGGTTTTAGGGACTAAAGTGTAATTTTACGAAAGTCGGGACTAATTCGTAATTTTACATTAATTTTGATTTTTGGGCCGTGAGTGCTAGACTTTCGATTGAAATAGGATTCTTGACGCCGATGGCGTCTAAGTCTGCATTTGCACTTCATATGTGTTTTGGATTGCCACAGTCACCGTATTAATTTATTTGTAAAATATTTTGTTTTAGCTTGGTTCGGTTTCCGAGGCGACCAGCCATCGACCGTCGGTCAGTGAGTTTGGAAGCTCGGTATCCAGGTGAGTGGATGACAACTTCAGATACATAGGCTGTGTCTCTTCCACTTATATTTGTTTTTGATGTACTATCATCTTAGCATATAAATTGGACTAATTTAAGGATTGGTTAAATTAAATAATTTGGATTATATGAATAAAGATTCACCTCTTTGTTTTGGGAAAAAATACATATATATTTATATATATATTTTCCATTGTTTTTGATGCTGAGTGTATGCTTTGTTTTGAATGTTAAGAGTTTTTGTTTTGGTTTCTGATCTGTACACTTTGTTCTATGAACTTGATTTGGGAAATGTGACATGTTTTCCGATAAACAATATTTGTTTGGATTTTCGAATATCTTTTCAAAAATAAAGATTCGATTTTCAAAAATATACATATATTTATATATATAAATTTGGATTATGGAATCGATTTGGAATATGATATATTTGCTATATCGTATATATCTGATTTGTTTTGATATACTCGGTCGCATGGCCGTTATGTTTTGGATTTAAATA
>CAODLS010979918.1:0-10565 GCA_948243855.1 Flueggea neowawraea | reverse complement strand
CAGATGACGTACGTTGAATATCCTCTGCGTATGTTGTGCCTTCATTACATACGTTGTGCATGTATGACATACGTTGTTAAGGATCCAGTAGCCTCTATTTGCATTCAGCTCCATGTCTACGTACATGCAGATTCTCTACGTACGTTGTTGTCCATAACGTACATTGTTGCTTTATTCAACGTACGTTGATCACGCTGATTTTCAGATAACTTACTTCAGCTTTGTTGTAACGTACGTTGTTGCTTTGCAGAGCCTTGTTTCGCAACTCTAAGTCTTCCAACGTGTTCCACTCTATCTCAAATATTTTGCACATCATCAAAACATAAAAAGGAACTTAATGTTGATCACCCTTGATCCAACAATGTATGGTAAGAAGTGTAGATCTCTGCTATATTGGTTCGAGACCGGTGAGAGAGAGTCGTTGGGGCCATATCTTATTTTGGAGACTACTGGAAAGGTTAGATTGATCCAACAGAGGATTCAAACTGTTCACAGATTTCAGAAGAGTTACGTTGATCTGAAGCGTAAGCATCTGGAGTTTGCGGCTGGTGACTATGTATTTCTCAAAGTATCGCCGATGAAGGGCGTGATGAGATTTAGGAAGAAGAGCAAGTTGAGCCTGAGATACATTGGTCCATTTGAGATTATCGACCGTGTTGGGGCCGTGGCATACGAGTTGGCACTACCGCTTCAGTTCGCTTCTGTTCATCCAGTGTTTCATATCTCACTTTTGATGAAGTACATTTTTGATCCGTCACATATTATGGCACTGCAATGGGTCGAGATTAGACCCGATCTGTCTTATGATAAAGTTCCATTGAGGATCATTAACCGTCAGGTTAAGAGACTCCAGAATAAGGAAATAGCTTTAGTAAAGGTGATTCGGAGGCACCATTCAGTAGAGAAGTCCACTTGGGAGGCCGAGGATGAGATGCGGCGCAGATATCAACAAATGTTTGATTCTGCAGGCTTTTAGGTTGGTACCTTTCTGTCTCTATCTCTGCATTTTGTTATGTCTCTGTTCATGCATACTTAGCATTTCTATCTCTACGTCAGTCTCTGTATTTGTCTCTGCATACTCTGGCATCATTTTCTGCATACCTGAGTTCGAATGAGTTAGAACTCTAGTGGATTGGTGTTCTATGATTTATCTGTTGATCTTTGACATTACGATTTGGGTAATGAGACTGGATGCCAGTTGTTGAAATTTTGAACTACCCCGATTTGGAGACTTAGGTTGGTCTTAGCTTTGATTTGGTCTGTCTGGAAATTTGAGGACGAATATTTTTTAGGGGGGAGTATGTAATACCCCGTTGAATTCCGACATAGGTCTCTGTAGCTTTTCGTTTGTCTCTAATCCGATCCTTGGGATTCAGAGATGTGTCTTGGATGTTGGTGGTGTTAGAGATTTCTTTTGTGTGAATAAACTTGGAGTTACTTGAGTAAAGTTTGGAGTTACTTAAGTAAGTCGAGAGTTACTCGAGTAGGAATTTGTGTTACTTGAGTAGTCGGGAGTGGGTTTGTGCTTCATGTTGTTCTGGAATGGAGAGTTACTCGAGTGGGCGGGGTCAAAATTCCCTTTGAAGCAATAGTTATTCGAGTAAGTCCTAAAAAATAACATAGACACTTAGCAAAACGCTGCGTTTTGTCGTCTAGGTCTATTTAATACCCCCACCCGACTTTGCTTCGTCATTTACTTCTTCCAACAGCCACATATTCCAAAATCTGTCCATCTTCCTCTTCCATTGCCTACTCTTGATTCCTTGAGGTAAGAACTATCTTTTTTACACTCGTGTTGCTTCAATTTTCTCATTGAATGCATTGTTTTGTTGGGCATTTTGGGGAGTGACGGCTAGAACTAGAGTTTCGAATTTGGAGTTGTTCTTGGTGTTTCTAATGAGAATGAGTGTTAGGGGTAATAAAATCGGACTTTGGGTGTCTAGAAACACTTAGATTTAGCTTGAAATCACAAGAATCGAAGGTGTTCATAAGTGGGTATGAACCAATTCGGGTTGGGTTGATTTTGGAGTGATTTCGAGTTACATTGTTGGATTGGTGTGTAGAATATTATTTTGGAGGTTATTTAGAAACAATGTGGGTGATTGGTAATGTTTTTGGTCGGTTGAATCGTGTTTGAGAAATTCTGGAGTTTTCTGGGCAGGGAATCACTTGAGTACGAACTCCACTTACTCGAGTGAACCCATTACCTAGTGTTGAATTACTCGAGTAGATCCTTTCTTACTCGAGTAAGTCAAGGGGCAACTAATCGAGTAAGCATTTATTTTACTCTAGTAAGCATTGGTTTTAAGGGATAAACTTGTAATTTTTCGTATTTCATGATTTTTGAGAGTTAGGGGTCTTATTTGATGATTTTGACTACTTGGAGGATTAGTATAACACATTGAGGACTGGTTGGAAAATTTTGGAAAGTATGAGGACTAAAACTTAATTTTATATGGGTTGGGGAGCTAACTGTAATTTTGCGTAGATTCCAGATTTTGGATCGAGAGTGATAGATTCTCTTTCGAGTTAAACTTTCAGTGATCTCGAGGGTCAGCATCTGCATATGTATATCATACATTCAGACCACCACATTACCAGCATCATCTTCTGAAATTTGTTATGTATGTATATGTTCCAGCTTGTTGTTCTTGCCAGCACAACCATCCACCTAGTGGGGCTTGACTGGATTATCGGCTTTGGACACCAAGTGAGTGAAATGACAGTTTCAGACACATAGACTGTCTTCAAACTTATATAGTTTTTGTTGTGTCGGGATATGACATGAAGTCTGACTAATAATTATTTCGCTAATTATTAATCGGACTTACGTGGTTTGTAATAACCAACATTTTTATTCAGATAATATATATATTAGTATATATATATATATATATATTCTGGAAAATATAGAAATCTATTCTGCATGAATGTCTGTTATATTATTCGTATATAATATATTCTGATATGGGACATCTAGTTATGGGATACGAAACCTTTGATATATCAATGCTCTATCAATGCCCTAGTTACTAAGGTAAAGGGATGACTGTGTATCCGGCCAAATACACCATCTGTTCTATCTGATGGCGGAGTCCACAATACTATTATATTTTGTCTGTTCTGGTCTCATGCTCTGACTCTGATATATATATATATATATATATATATATATATACTTTGGACTGTCTGACTGCATACTATCTGCTCTAGATGCGAACGTTTTGAAAAAAACGGTTACTGAAAGCTATTATATATATAGTGTGTATACTATATTGTATTAGTATATACGTGTGCGGTACTTTTTTTTGAATGGTTTTCAAAACGGACTTTATGAGGCACGTATGAGGTAATCTGGAGTGTTGTTTCCTCATTAGGTCCTGACCCCCATTTCTTTCTTGTCCATTTCCTTTGTCTGTCTTACAGATATATTTTGACGCTCAACATCTGTTCGGCATCTTGATACCAGTGAGACATTCCTTACTATTCAGTGAGTCCCTCGTTCGAGCTCTACTTTTGTATTTTGTTATTAGAGTTTCATACCGGGTTGCTGTGGGAATACTAGGCTATACTTTTGTATTTTGGATAGTGATCTTATTATAACAGTTTTATATTTATTTTGATACTATTATGATATACTTACACTGTTTTCTTTATATATATATATATATATCGTATTATATTCATAAATATTTTGATAAATGATTGTTTGGGTAGAATATTTGTATCTCTGAGACTTGTGTGAGATGAGTTGGGTTTCCATAGACAGTTCACCTTGTAAGCCGGTCACTGGCCCGACTTGGGTCGTGATATAAATATACCCTTATTTGTTTCTAAAATGTTATTACAGTTAATGATAATTACTAATTAATGATGCCACGAGTAGGGTGTTCACGATCTGGTTCGGTTCAGAGATTTGCAAATCTCCAGTCCCGTTCCAAATTTTAGAGATTCTTCTTTTGCTAGATCCAATCTCGTCCCAAAGAACTAAAATCTCTATACCATTTTGTCCCAAAATTAGCGATGGTTCGGGACGGAGATTCAGAGATTTATTGGACGAAGGAAACAGGAGTGAGACAGTTCAAATATCATATATTTTCTTCACTAAAATTCAATCTAAGTTTAAAAATATTCCATTAATCATGTCTTAAAGCACAAATAAATTACACTAACATATAATCAAAATCTTAAATATAATTAAATATTCAAAATACAATATAATCAAAGTCCCAAATATAACCAAATATTCAAAATTCAATATAATCAAAGTCAAACTACGTTTTGAAAAATTGGGAGTGAGAGTAGTTTTTTTTTTCCTTAAAAAAAAAGTCAAAACACCCTATTTAGCTGCGCGCGCGCGCACATATATATATATATATATTCGGTACTAATTTCGGTTATTCGGTTTGGTACAGTTTTCGATACAAGTATTGTTTAAAATCCAGAACCATACCAAATAAAAATTCCGGGATGATTCGGTTCAAATAAAGTAAAAAATTAACTATTTTTCTCACTTCCAATTCTTTTCGGTCTGTATATTTGATTCGGTTCGAGAATCTCCATGTCTCGTGCACAACCTTAACCACGAGTTTCTACTTTATGAAGTCGAAACAAAAACCACCACGTTTCTAAACCATTTTGGAATTTTGTAGCAACCGATCCTGCGTATTTGTGTGGAGATATACTACTATTTTATGTTGATTTTTTAGACTATTATATTCATATTTATTTTTAATAATTATAAATATATCAATTTGTAATTATTCTAAAAAATTTAAATTTTGTTTTAAAAACAAATTTTATCCATTTTTTAAAAAATCTAATAATTTATAATTATTTAAAATTTAAAAATAATTAATTTAAACAATTTGTAATACATTATTTTTTATGCTGATAGTTTAATCATCTTAAACTATTAGACAAACAATTTGTTTTCTCAAATTGACTTTTACCTTAGACCATATACATTGCGTATTTTATTCTAAAGACAATAAAATTATTAATATCATTATGTGTTAATAATGAGATCATCTGTTTTACAATTACTTTATTGTTGTACATTAATCTTTTAAAATATGTACTTAACCCTATATAAATAAACTTTGAATATTCTATTAATTGGTTTACAGTTATAGTAAAATCTGACATATCATTTTATACCAGGAGTTTAAGTATCTGTTTGTATATTAATTATATTTATGCTATTGATGAGTATAATGATCTTACAATTATTTTCTTCCATACACAAATTTGTGAGATCTGGAAAATTTTTATTTATTTTTAGAAGAGATCCACTAATATGTCTCAACAAAAATATATGAGTTTGACAACTGGCAGAAGCACGAATATTGTTAAGCATAACATTCATTCAATTATATGTTCATTGTTTGATGGTTCATTAATTTGAGTCGAGTTTAGTGTAGTTAAATTAGGTAAAGTAAAATTATAATTCTATTGAATTTAAACTTATTTTTAGAATAATATATATTCTTAAATCATATAAAGATAAAAAAAAGATAATATCAAAAAAATAATAAATTAATCACCATTAAGTTTTATATGTTCACTAATTTGTACTCTTTATCTATATTATTATTATTCTTTGAAAATGTGTTAAATATACTAATTACATTGTTAAATGACAAATCACTTTTTATTTCTCTTATTACTACTAATTTAAAAAGAGTTGATATAGACAAATTTAATATATATATATATATATATATATATGTGTGTGCGCTAATGTTTTAGCCATTATAATAAAAAAAATCACTAAGATATTCTTATATAGAGTTTTTATTAAATAATTAATTAATTTGATACATATCAAAATTTTTATTTTATACATATTATAATTGTATGAAATTTTTATATTAAATTTATGTGTTTATTGTAATTAAAATAAAATAATAGTTTAAACATAATTATTCAATAATTTAATAAAAAAATATATTAGGTGCAACACACACATAAAAAAACTAATTAATTATAAAATTTTAAATATTTATAAAAAATTAAAAACCTGGTATTGCCGAACAACGTCCGCGTCCAACACTACTACTAACGCAATTCAACAATCAAGAGATGTAGCCTAATTTTCTTTTCCCCCCTAAATTATCCTTCTTGTTTCTTTATCTCTACAACTAAACAAACCTGAAACCACATAGCTTCATCTCCTTCTTTCCGTTCTTCTTCATACAATAACCATTAATGAAAGCAAATGGTAATTTCAAAAGAAAACGACGAAGCCTTCTCTCCGCTTTTCTGAATTCTGAATCAAGCTATTCCACGAAGCTATTCTGAAGTCTACATATTTCGACGGCGCTCGCTCAATTAATTCGTCTTCTCAATGCGAGTTCAGTTCGTCATCTCCGTCTCCCTCGACGATTTGCGGTTTGATTGTACTGACATAATGACATTCAAAAAAATATTGTTCCAATTCATTTGATTATATTTATGTAATTAATTATTGCAATGATGGCGTTGTACTACAAATTTATTAGTGCAAAAGATTATGATACCATAAATGGTATGTTGGAATCTGGTATTGCTAACAGCAGAGCAGCAGTAATGAAAACAGCAATGGTAACTCTCCTGGCAATGCTGCTTCTGCTTGTGGTTCAACTTCTCAGATTTCATCAACAACTGTGCCTGCTGTACCGGCCAGGGAATACCGGAAGAGGTCATGTGTTGAAGTGAAAAATGCCTTACTACCGCAGATGTTTGAGAAAGCAAGCACTGGAAATGCTGTTGATGTAACTGAAGCTGCAGCTAAGTCAACAAAAGTGAAACAAGTTTCATCTTTGGCTGCACAAAATACTCAAAAGACCGAAGCTTCTGATGGGGCTGGAAGGAAAAGGAAGAAGAGGAAGATGGCACAAGTTGAATCTGATGAGAGTTATATGATGCCAAATGGCTACTATGGCTATGATCCGAACTGGGTTGGCATGCATGGGGGGGTGGAAGAATATATGCCTTATAACTATGGTGGTAATTATGGGTTTGGACATTATAACACACAGTATGGAATGTGATGCCTCAGGACCATTTCTTTGCTTATCAGATGAGACGAAGATGAACTGATCAGGACTGAAAGATTTCAATTAAGAACCGCAGTCTAATTTTTCTGAACTTCTTTTTTGATGGAAATGTAAATACTAGCTGAATTTCTATCAGGATATCACTGTATCGGCTGAAATGCCAATAACCATTGTAGATTGTTGATTTTTTAATGAAAGTTCCGAACTATTTTCATTGCATTGCTTCTCTCCTTTACAGTTTTTTTTTTCCAATCTTTAATTCTTGACTATTAACTTGCTCGGCCCTATTGGCATTCACGAATTGTGAGTTGATAATGAATGTGATGTACTTAAAAGAGCAGTGAGGTGGAGATGGAGATTCCTCTCTGCTGAATAATTTTCTAGGCTTAGTTTTTGCGTCTTTCATATTTGAATGTGAAGAGACGGCACCAAGAGTTCTTGATTAGGTTTGCAGAGGTGTGTCCATACAGGACGTGCGTTGAGGAGTTCACGAAGGATTCTTTGGAGGCGGAGAAGAAGGCGTGCACGGTGGTGAGGGAGGTGTTGGGAATGTGCGTTGAGAAGAGGACTTTGATTGATCATTTAACGCATTTTAGGAAGGACTTTGGGCTTCCCAATAAGTTGAGAGCCATGATTGTCAGGCATCCTGAGTTGTTTTATGTTAGTTGCAAAGGGTTGAGGGATTCAGTGTTTTTGGTGGAGGCATTTAATGATAAGGGTAATCTGTTGGAGAAGGATGAGAGTTTGATGATCAAAGATCAGCTTATGGAGTTGGTTAGGGAAGCTAAGCGATGAGGCGCGAGAGGAGGAAGCATGCCATGGAGAATTTGTTTGAGAGAAAATTCTAGTCCTGATTTTGAGTTTGAAGATGAAATTGACGAAAGCAGTGAGTTTGAAGTTATTGGACTTCAAATGCTTCCTCTGTTCTACCATTGAGAAGAATGGGTCTAAGGTTCCCTGGTAGAAAGGAACCAATGAAAATGTAAGTATATTTTTTCTAAACTCATCATACCAAAGGATTTTCAATTGTAGTTCAGTTCAATTGTAATATAAGATTATGATTTTAACTTCATATATGATCTTTGTGTGTATAAATTAATCCAGAGCTACACATCTGAAGTTGGACTTGAAACAGTCCACCTCCTTCACCCACATATCATGTTTCAAGTTTAACCTATCAACTGGAGGCTACAAACTCCAGCCATGTCCTTGGCCATCTATTACCTGATATTTGTGTTCACTTCTAATTCTTTTGATGTGCCTATATTTGTCAGTTGTCTACTTGTCTATTGTATTTGCTTGACAAAATTTAGCAGGTGATAACATTTCTACTTCCATGTTGGTCTTGTTATTTAATGAAGTTCTAAACTGTTGTGGCTCAATCTGATGTGTTGTTTAGTAATAGGAAAAAATGGTCAGGTGATGACAAGTTTGTGGAGGCCTTGAGGAAAGACCAGATGAAGATATCGCGTAGATATTTTTAAGGATTCCTCAACATGGAAACCATATGGTGGTGATGTGATCAACCAGTTGAGCAATGAGTTCCCAAATTTTAGGTGCTGCGGACCATGATTTTTCCAACAGCAAAAGCCTGCAGAATATCAAAGTGGTCATTCTTGAAGGTTTTCCAGCGATGAACATTTATTTGGTGACCAAACAATGTAGAATCTTGGATGAGCATTTTTTAGAGATGCAGACAAATGCTATCAAGACTCATTTTCTTCCTACTTGTCAAGGTGTTTATATGTTTGCCTCAGTAGCATGCTTGCTGAATTGAATTCTGACTCAGATTCTGCAGTCCATTTTTTGCAGTATCTGGTATTTGACATCATAATTGTTCAGTGAGTGATAATATGTACTGGATTATTCGTTACATCGACATAGTTTGGGATAATCTTTGTTCTTGAGAGATTCATTCATTGTTTTTTTCCCCTACGGTAAGATTGACTTTTGACATTGGATTTCTGATTCATAACCATTCTAAGAGTCGATGATTCGATCAATTCCTTCTTTAGAGTTCAAATATCTGGTGCAAGTGCAAAGACATACTCTCATTTAAGCTGACTGGCCTTCTAATTGTGTCGATGTGAATCAATTTGCTTTAATTTTGTGTATAATCTTGTTTCAAGCTTAATTACTTGAAGTTGTCGATTTATTCCCCAACAATTTGAGAAGTTAAAAATACTTCCTGAGGCTAAATGATGGTAAGAACAGAAAGATGAGATGGAAATGCTATTATTTCTTTATAGTCTTCATTTTCTTCAATATTTTAATATGATGGAGGATCTTATCTGTAGATTAAGACAGACAGGCTGTATGTACTTGAAGTGTGTTCAAAGCTAAACTCACCAACTATCCTTCCTTTCACATTTCTTTCAACAAAGACAACGTCTGAATTGATCAAGACCCATTTTTGCATTTACAAACAAAAAATTAGTAGCTTCTCTTAGAGCATCTTTAATCTTTCAATAGCTAACTTGTACTCACATTTTTCTTTGAAATGAGAAATTTCATTGTCCAATAATATACAGATTAGTAATGGAACAATGAAGCTAACAGGGATCATACCCCATTAAGTCGAGTCAGACATATAATCAGATACTCTTACTAAATAATAAGCAACTCAAATCAGATGTATTCACATTTATTTTGGATGATAAAAAATTTGGACAAAAGAAAGAAAAGATTTTTCTGTACTGGAGTTTGTAAAGAATAATGAGTGATTGATAATTATGGAAGTTGCTCATCTTCAAATATTTGTACATAACAAAACAGCTAAATTCCACTTCTTCTTAGGGAAAGCATAGGTCAATTGAAAAAGTGGTGCCAAAAAAAAGATAATCAGGAAAAAATAGAGAGAAAACAAAGGTTAAATGTCAACTTCACCTTCCAATCTAGCCCCAAACCTTCCAATTTAGCTTTAATAGAGCAAAATAGCCGCTTATATTCTACAGAAAATACTTGCACTCCTTCTAATTATGAACAGCAGTATACTCCACTATATCTGCATGCAACTCTTCCCTTCTGTTCACTCAGCATTCATAACTTCCTGCAAGAACAAAAAATCAAATTAAGTGATTGCAGTTCGATCAGTTGCAGATCATAAGAATGCATAGTAAAAAAGTAAATAAAAATGTTCATTTTTAGTATTTCCAAAAAAAAAGGTTCTTTGTTAGAGTTATGGACTGTTTAATATACAATTAACATAAAAAAATAGTCTTTTCAATCTGCCTTTGAATATCTGCTAAACAATATCATAAAATGCAGATGGAAAAGCTAAAGAAGAGTTAATTTTCACTATCTTACCCTAATTCTCTTGCAGGTGTTGAGTCCTTCTTCATGAACAAAAGCGGGCACCTTCTCTTCCACTACTCTCTCCACAACTCCATGATGGTTCCTATCAACTTTCTTGGATGGATTATGACTTCTCTTCAAACCCAACCTCTCCTTCCACCAACCTGAACTTTTTGTAGTCTCTCTTGGCAACACATGCTGATCAAACCCATCATCATCAACAAGCAATTC
>CAODLS010979900.1:0-11144 GCA_948243855.1 Flueggea neowawraea | reverse complement strand
ACCCTACGCTTTGATCCTGTGACATCACAAACTAGTGGACTGTTTGTAGCAAAGTTCACAAAATTGAGCATTTAATCAAAGTTTTTATTGATAGCAATTTGATGGTAAAAAATGGCCCCGACTTGTCATTTGGCTGCTTCTAATTTAAGGAGGTCCCATGGAAATGTTCATAACCTTATGGAAATGTTCATAACCTTCTGAGTTGGAAAGTTTGTGCGATTTTCTTTTCCTTGTTTGGTTAAAGAGATACTCCGGCTGATCACAAAGTAGCTCAGTTTTGTTTAGAGCATCACGATCAGTCTCTCTATCTTAAAAAGCTAAAATATATTATTTAATTTAAATTCTTTCTATTATTTATCTATAAATTTAAATGTGATCTATTTTTTCATTAAAGAAAAAAAATTAAACTTCCTCTATATTTTTTTGATGTATCAATAAAATATTACTAAATAAGATAAAAAAGTAGACTGAATTCAAATATTTCAATAAATAGTATAGATAATTTAAATTAAATAATATATTTTGACTCTCTAAGATAGAGAGATTTTTAGTGATACTTTTAATAACTGACAAAATTTTTGTAGTAACATAATAACTCATTTTCTTCGATTTTTGTTCTAAATCATGGCTTTGTATATTTGATTTGAATTGAGATAGTTTTGATTAGCTTCCAATTAAAGAGGGAAGGAATGAGAATGAGAAAAAATTGATTTTCAAGGGGGCATAATTGTCCTAAAATAAATATTTTTTGGCTCTTTCATGTAACGTGAAAAACTCTGACGTGGCACGTTAGTTTTAACAGACTAAATTCAGTATAGTAACACAATAAAAGAATAGATCAAACTTAAAGAATTTTAAAGTAATTTTTTCAATTTATTTATATATTAGATGTGTTTGTTTGGAGTAAATTGTAAACATATAAATACAATCCGTTTTTAAACATTTCCTACAAAAAGTGGACTTATAGCTAATGAAGGGGTGCTATGGTCACCCTCAATTCTTGAAATTTCTTAAGGTCCAAGCTAAATACTTGTATTAATAACAAAAATATTATTAATGGCCACCTTGAAATTTTAAAATTCTTTAAGGATTAAGATATATATATATAAAATATATTATTAATGACCATCTCAATTTTTTAAGGGAATTTAATTTTTGACTGCCTCAGGTATATCTTAATTAGTAGGTTGATTTTCGTATTTTTAAGATGTTGTATATACATCCTGAGGTAAAAAATTGGGCTACATGTAAGTTCTTTCGTTAGTGATATGGTAATATTTTGTTAGTAAGTTGTTGACATATTTTATGGTCAACTTTAAATAAATTTTTAAGGACAAAAATGCCCATGTTCTATTTTTTAAGAGCGCCAGCCACATGAACCCTAAAATACATTTTCCCTCTAGCAAACTAACCAACCTGTCGCCAATTCCATCTGCATTTTGCAATGAATCAATACATTTTACAGCATTCAAACTTGACCTGGTATGGAATTCGTGCATATATTTCCTCCAAAGCTCATTTTCTTCATTCAATATATTTACTTGGCCAACAAAATCTTCCAAATTTGAAATTGAATTCATAAACTTTTAATCAGTGACGCTCCTGCTCTGATTTAACTGAATCACAATTCTTCACAATCACTCAAAATTACCAACTGAGTGACAAAGAATTTGCCATCTTTGTTCCGATATGTTAGAAAAAGCGGTCCGCCAATGACGGGTGAACCGGGACCGTGAACCGAGACCAATTGGTAAGCCTAATTGAGTTGGGTCTGAAATGAGCTCATAAGGCCCATAGGCCCAAAAGCCTATTAAGGGCTCCTATAAATAGATGGAAGGGAGGTGGAAAAAAGGTGGAGAAAGTGAAGAAATGAGGTAGAAAAAAGAGAAGAAGGAAGAAGAAGAAATAAAGAGAGAAAAGAAAAGAAAAGAAAAGAAAAAAAGTAGGGAGGGAGAAACATTCCCTCATCCTTCCCTCCGTCTTCCTTCCTCCATCTCATCGCACCGTGAATCGTCTGTTGATGGTGTCAATTCGTGTGACATCTAGACTACGAATGAGCCAAGCACTCCCGTCGACTATCCGACCGTGGTTTGCTTGCGAGACCAACATCGAAATCTGGTCCTGCAGCTGTTGTCTGCTGCTATGCTTCCGCCAGAATCGAGGTAGGTAACTCGAACTGCCTATTTTTTATACTGTTTATTTGTTAAACGATTACACAATTCCTTCATTGGTATCAGAGTCAGCAGGGATTTTTTTGAATTTGATTCAAAAATATTGTTGGTCTCTGTCTAGGATGCCTACTTTGATTTTTTTGCATTCGACTTTTTGTCTTTAACACGAATTTTGGTCCGAGTCTGTCCGAAACCAAAATCTTAAAGTTGGAATTTCGAAATTATGACAAAATATTTGAGATCAGTGACCTTGAAAACATAAGCTGCCCAATTTTCATCTCAAAATTCCATCAAGAAGGTCGTCAAAACGACGAAAACCCAATAAAAAAATACTGGGTGAAAAGCTTACACATGAATTTGTTTCATCTTATCCAAGAGGCGCATTCTCATTGGTTGAATGTGGACAATCAGAATACACCAAATTGCACGCGTGGCACATTTCTATTGGTTAAAAAAACTCGGACCACTCAAAATGCGACACGTGTCTAGTTGACTAGTCAACGTTGACTGACCATGTGGACAAACCACCGAAAGACACGTGGCACACTGATAATGACGCACAATTGCGTGTTCGAATCACATGTCGACATGTGGTAAAATCCTTCACGTGTCGACACGTGGTAGGATGATTGTTCTGACACGTCATCACGCGGACCAACGACGGAGCGACACATGGTAGAAAATGTCATGTGTCTGCCACATCATCGACACGTGGCGATATTTTGTTTCCTATGTCCATGTGCTCGAATCATAGTGTGACACATGTCCATGTTGACACGTGTACACTTGTGATGATGACACGTGGCGACAAAATGGGTGTTGCCCGTGCGTTGCGTGTAGGTGCATTGGTGCATGTAGTGTTCAAGCACGTGGCGCGTGACCACTTATGAATTATATTTTAACACATTGAATTATATATCCAATTGGGAGACAAAGACGAAGGATAAAATACTATATTTGTATAGTATTATTATGAGGTAATTTTATAAGCATTATTTGTGTGTTAATGCTGTCCAATATTAATACACGTGTATTAACATTAAGATCGATTGTTTGGATGCATGTTGGTTCAATAAGTGATGATGATTTCATTTATTGTTTTTGGCTTATTATTGAGTTGATTTGCCTTAATTTTCATCTGCAATATTTTATACGTTAATATATTATCCAATTATTGAGTATGCCTTAATAATTGAGATGACTAACATGGATTCCCATAAGTCGTATGACTTTAAAAGAGAATCTAAACAGTCATTATTTACTATCTATGAAATTAAATATAGTATAGTTAATTATTAAGACCGAGATGGTAATTGTACACCTAGTGTGCTTTTCGATTCAAAACTTAATAAGAGGCTATGTTAGTTTAATTTTTGGTTGGATAGAAAATATATGTGTATTGCTATAAATAGCTTGTGTGCAACTAGGTCTTATTATTTGTCATGTTTATATGTGATATTCACTTCTTGTAAAATCGATTGATGTCGAACCATACATAGAAGTATGTTGAGCTATGTTGGGCTTAGGCGGCACCAATCGTAATACCTAGATTATGGTAATCTAGTATGTGCTCTAAGAACAATAGCTCGTGCCCGAATTGAACTTGATTATGGCCGAATTCAATGAAGAGTAGAATACCACTCAATATTTTGGACTGAATTGTCTATAAGACGTGGAAGTGAGAAATTCCACTACGTCTATCATCTTCTTAGTATAAAAGATGATAAAGTCATTTGGCTATTTTTGCAAGTATCAAGATGCAATATACTCATAAGTTGCATTTTAGGAGCAGTTAGTTGGTGTGACGCTAACTAGAGCTCGTGGTCTTTGACCATTAACTCTGATACTTGTTACGAGTTTTCTAGTCATGTAAGCATACTCGTAAGGCTTATATGATTAGAGAGCTAGTGATACTGATAATGGTTTGATCAAGGATAAGGTCCAAGCTGTTATCCATTTCTTGCCTAGAAGTTAGGAGCAAATCGAGTTGCACATAATTCACGCTTGTCTCATGGAAAAGACTGTGAGGAATTCAATAATGTCTAATTCTATTGGATAAATTTCAATACAAAGGCGAGAAAAAAGGTTTAAGAACCTCAAGTCCTTAAGAAGTGAGAGACTAAACAGAATTTTGAAAAAATCCTTGAACATGAACAACATTAATATTTTGTGCGTAAAATGTTAACTACCAAAGGCACATCACATGTAGCCGATGCACCTTTGACGTAAGTGAAAAGAGTTACCTTGTTCGATGTTCTTTATTGAATTTTGTCGTTGGTTGATTGTTTATTCAATCTTAAGGATCCTCATAATGAAGTTTTGACGTGACTTCATTGGACTTCAACTAGTTCAAGGAAAGAACAAGTTGAGCATGCAAAGAACAACTCAAAAGTAGGAGTTGAAGATGTTAGCTTGTGCAAAATCGAACCTTTTCTTGTATGAGATTTTGTTGCAATCTTATTGAAATTTGCCTTCAATTTGTGTTCTAACAATAACAGTATTTGTTTTGATCGTGTTTGAGTGGGAGCTACTTTAGCACTAAAAGTGATTTCTTAGTTAAGGTAAAGGACCTAACTATTGGAAAACATAGTTTCCATTTGTTGCTACTTCACGTGGTCACGAAGGATTATGTAAAGTTAATGCACGTAACTCAAACACTTTAGCAAAATCAAATACAACGATTAGCTGAAGTGGAAGTATTAGGCAATTGTGTAAGTTCAAGTTGTCTAATTACGAGCATTACAAAAGGGATACTAGAGAGAAAACCATTTCAAAAGACATTTCGAGCTGAATTTCCATTGCTAGTAATTCACTTTTGATATATGACGCCAAAAGAATGATAGGGCAATGCTAAGGCCTAACGCTTCATCACTCATGTATATATGATTATAAAAGGTGCAATCATATCTATTTGATTTCTCATAAGTAAGAATAGCTAAGTTAGTTCTTACTTCTTGCTAGTCAAGATGAGAATCAAATAAAGCTTTGTGCATCAACTAAAGTCGTGAACATCTATAAGACAAGTTCAAGGCTTTATGTGATGAAAGGGAAGTGAACACAAGCTGTTTATTCATACACTCTGAAAAAGTCCGCATAGCGGAGAGGATAAGTGAAACTCTTCTCAATATGGTGAGAATTATGATGAAAAATGCCACAAAGTTCAAAATCCATATGTCTTCTAAGTCTGTCACTTGTACATCTCATGAGATGTTGATTGGTCTAGTGTATTACCTAAACCACTTGAGCCTGAGAGATGCATTGTCAATATCCACGAAACCTTGTTTGAAAAGACTAAGAGGTGTGAGGTGTTAGATACCCTGTTGTGTCAAATGATACAATCGTTGTGGAATAATGACAAATTGGCATAGTAACGAATTATAAGAAATCACATTCATCAAGGAATGGATTTCTTAGCTGGGATTAAAGTGGAAAAGATTTCACTTTATTTGAGACGCATGAACTAAGTCCTTCAGAATCACTCCATCCGAGTGGGAGAATTCTTGAGGAGGATTAGGGTAATGAGGGATAAGGTAGAAAGTTGAGTAATGTAAATCAGTAAATTAAATCCTTGGGTTTTAAAAATCTCAAGATTGATCGGAGCGATTGTTATTTCTTTCTTTGAAAGAGATGCATCGACTGAGTCCTTAGGTTTTAAAATTACAAGAGATCGATCCATTGATCCGACCGATTGCTATCTCTTTCTCTGAAAAGGATGCATCAACTAGGTTTTGGAACGATTCAACTTTTATCTCATCTACCTCAAGGGTGTGCGGATGTTTCTAATCCTGACTTTAGTGGGAGTAAGAGTCCTATTTTCCAGTGGGAGTAGGAAATTTAAACATAGTAGGACCAATTTGAAAATGTATATCCAGTGGGAGTTCCTATATGGAGCTTGAATCCAGTGGGAGTGTTTTTGAAAATGTGTAAGACTAAAAGGGATAAATTCTCACGACGACATTTTTTCCATAAATGAAGTCTTATGACAATATTTATTCGATAAATGAATAGATCGTGATCCTTTTAGCAACCCCACAAGTTAAGGATGAACCTATAAATATGTTAGATGTTCACTCATCCCAATGAGAGTTCCCAATGAGAGTTATATGGATTAAACAATGGAAGTGAAAATGATATTTGAGATTGAACCATGTTGAGAACTGGTTTATCTACCCAAAGGGTGAATACCCATTGGAGATAAGTGAGTACATAAACAATATATCGAGTAAGACATCGATAATTGCTTAAAAGGGATTTACTCAACGAGATTGGTAAGTCCAACTTGTTGAAAGACTTACCTTCATCAAATAGACTTTGGTCATTCAGACTAGTCTATACATCGACCTACATTATGAAATGTAGAGACTCATTTTCTCAATATAGAATTTGGAATAGAGACCTATAAGGTTTAACCTAATAGTTTAATTATCCATTTCTTAGTAGAGAATTTGGAGAAGAAACTTATATGGTTTACCCTAATGGTTTCATCGTCCAAGGTAAGACCTTAGACATTTTTCGAGAAAGATGGTATATTCATTTATGTTATGATAATGCTAAGGTGAATCTTGTCATTCTTACCGATTGTGAACATCACACTTGTATCTAGAAATGATTTAGCATACTTGAATGACTCCAAAGATTGACATGAATCCAACTTTGAGATATACATTATGGGTTGACCTCGGAGTCAAACTCCAAGCGATCGTTTGAGTGAGTTGTTGTTCTTTTCTATGAGATAGATCAACAAAGTACTTGAGCATTTTAAGATGTAGAAATGCATAACCTATAAGATACCACGTGACTAAGAGCAAGTCACATAGTAAGTACATGTGTTCGTAAACCCATGTGAGAGGAAGAACGTGTAAGAAATGTTATTCACACAAATGTCATGTCACTACTTTTTATAATATAGAGTACATGTGTTGATTACAAGACCATGTCTTGTAGTAAATGCTTAGGTGTGTACAATGCCTAGAATTTGCTATGCAGTTAAGTTAGCTAGCAAATATTGATCCAACATATAAAGAGTACGTTGGAAAGTAGTGAACGGGATACTTGAATGCTTTAGAGGCACTACAAGGCATTGTGTGATCGTAAGGGCTTACGATACAATGAGATAAGTTGCTACTCCATGTAATGATGTGGACTGTAGGAAAGTCCATATCTGATTATGTGTTCTTATTTGGTAGAAAAGTCACTCCACATAATAGTGAGGGACACATATATATGTGTGGCAAGAGAAGTTAACACCATCTACAGTGTAATGTGAAGGTTAGCTATACAATGGAATAGTCCACTGAGCATTAACCAACTCAAGAATCCATGATAGTCTTTAAGTGGCAGTCAACCTTGCTTAAAGATATAGAAGATCTTTCATAAGTCTAAACAAATCGAAATCAAGTATTATGTTGTGAAAAAATTTGGTTGCACAAGGACAAGTGAATTTGAGTACAAGTTTCACAATGAGAAGTGAACTTGTAATGTAAGTCTATGCGTGACGTGTTTTTAAAATTCGTTAATAAAAGCCCACAAGGAATAAGTTCCTTAAGATCCGCATGGCACACGAAGTATATAATCTCTTAAAACATGATCTTTAATAAGGTCATCGTAAGCAATACACGAGTACAAATGTTCAGAGTTAACATTTGTTATAATGTTAAATGTGAAAGCATGTTGGACAGAAGAGTAACCCACTCACACAGGTGTTTACCTTAGTTTTCCTAGTTTGTTGGGAAAAAACTAAGATGAGGCTGGTTTTGAACGTAAAGAGAGCGCGCTCATAATCAAGAATCCGTCTTGGATTTTATAATTGTGAATTCACTGTAAAAAAGCAAGAACAAGTCGTATGAAAATATATGTACGCTATAGGATAAACTTCTATGAGATCATTAAATGATCAAATGCTAAAATTGAGAGACTTTTAGCATATTCTGTCTTAAAGTTAGAAGTGATCCTGTTAAGTGTGGATTAAGGTTAGATGACGAAATGCATCATAACTGAAGCTTCTATGTGGTGTTGACAATATTGTATAAACATGCGCTCCTTCAAATGAAGGAAATAACACCACATCACATGATCATACCATGTGTATTATATATACGACTATAGGGATGAAAAAGATTAAAAAATGATCTCACTTTTCCTAGTGTGAGACCTTACCATGAACATGTGGTTCTTGGTACTACCTACCCTTAGAATCCTTAACACATTCAAGACGTGTAGTTGAGTTTGGCTACTTTAGCTTGTCGTTAATGGTCACGATTTATTCGACCAAGCGTGACTAGCTGAGCAAGTAAACTTGGCTATATGGATTGTCTGGTGTAAGAGGGGAAGTTCTTTTCTAGACGCATTTGCACTAGTCTCATAAGTTTGCTAAGCTAGCTTTCATGTAGAGTGTCACATGATGTGTGAACTTTGAGAAAAGCTTTCGTGAGATCGTGAAATTCGAAAGCAACAATTGTGTGGTTACGAATTAGGGAAAGGCATACGTTTCCAACCGTCTGAGCTGTTGTTGCATACACATCGGCATAATGGAGTTGTTCTGCGAGAGACACCTTCTAGCAGAATTGCGTTAAGAGCTGTTATATATCCTTAACCGGTGTATAGCAATTACGCTCTCATCATATGCTGGTCACACGGTCTATTTGTCTGTATGATGAGAGGATCGAGCATGGTTATGTAAGTACTAATCATGTTACATGACGTGTTAAGATTCTGTCATATGCGAGTGGGATATGTTAGAAAAAGTAGTCCGCCCATGACGGGTGAACTGAACCGGTCGGTCAAGGGACCGTGAACCGGGACTGTGAACCGAGACCAATTGGTAAGCCAAATTAAGTTGGACCTGAAATGAGCTCATAAGGCCCATAGGCCCAAAAGCCCATTAAGGGCTCCTATAAATAGATGGAAGGGAGGTGAAAAGAAGGTGGAGAAAGTGAAGAAAGGAGGAAGAAAAAAGAGAAGAAGGAAGAAGAAGAACAAAAGAGAGAAAAGAAAAGAAAAAAAAGGGGGAGGGAAAAAAATGTTTCTCCCCTCCCTCATCCTTCCCTCTATCTTCCTTCCTCCATCTTCTCGCACCGTGAATCGTCTGTCGATGGTGTCGATCTGTGACATCTAGACTGCGAATGAGCTGAGCACTTCCGTCGACTATCCGACCGTGGTTTGCTCGCGAGACCAACATCGAAACTTGGTTCTGCAGCTGCTGTCTGTTGCTATACTTCCGCCAGAATCGAAGTAGGTAATTTGAACTGCCTATTTTTTATATTGTTTATTTGTTAAACAGATACTCAATTCCTTCACAATATTTCATGTTCCATCATTATTAACTACTCAAATTTATACAAAAAAATAAATGCATACTTGTCAGTAAATTGAACAGTTCACATAACCATTTATCTACTAATCCAAACATTGCCAATAAAGCCCATAAATTTCTAGTATGTACAAGAAATAAAACAAACCCAACTAAGAAAACCAATCTATTGGAGCCCTTGACAGTCTTTTCAATACTCCTCCCAACTTCGGGAAACTTTTTGGGCGCAAAAACCAGAGTAGCAACACTAGATCTTAACTTGATAATGTGTAGTTGGAACTGGAACGGGGGTATCCAATCTGAACTACTTAGTGAAGGAGTTATTTGACAAGTCTAGTTCTTGCAATTTAGAAAGGGTAGACAAATGAGCTTTAGAGACAAAATTATTCCCTTGAGAGTTCTGCAAATTTGGAGATATTTACTTGAACATCTTCATATGGGCAGGACTTGACATCTTCATATAGAGTGTAGATCCCTCTTCCTGCAAATTTGAAACTTAATCAATATCAGACCACTAAAGATTTTGACAGAGACAAAATGCATCAAAAAAAGAAATTTTTTCAGACAGTTGAATCAAACCCAACGCGATCCTCATCCTCGCCAGCAACTCATGTGGCAGAACCCTAATTCCTCCACCGTCAAAATAATACTCGTCTTCATTGCTTCCGCTGTCACCATCCTCTGAATCCCTCCTTCAATTATTATTATTGGAACACACACTTTCGTTGATAAACCATGAACTTTGACTATAACCAAACCCATACCTATGAACAAAAATAAACCCATACCTTCGTTCTTATTTGTTCATGCAAAATTGAAAATTCATGATAAACCCATACTTTCGTTGTACCAGATCCAAAATTTTGCTTTTTAACTAATATTTGAACTATAACAAAACCCAAGTCTGCCTCGTTCTTCACCTACCCAGATTGTCGTCGTCCTCACCTCCCTCTCAATCTTCGTTATCTCTTTTCCTCCTCTTTCTCTTCTCTCCGTCTACTCTTTTTCTCTCCTGGAATTTTCTCTCTCTTTCTCCGTCGATCCTGTTCTCTATCAATCACTCAAACCTGAAACCGAGGACTGACCTGAAGAGGAAATAGTGAAAATAAAATCAAAAAACAACTTTGAAGAATAGAGGAGTGGGAAAAGGAAGAAGAGAGGGGCCGGGTTGAGAGAGAGAGAGAGAGCGCAACTGGGAATTCAACGTGGGTATTAGGTCATTTTATTTTTCCGTTAATTCTGTCAGTCAAAAATAACTTTGAAGAACGTGTATACTAAATTCAAAAAATATGAGGATCTATCTGTTAATTACGCTATACTTGAAGACTTAAAAATTATTTCCCCATTTTTTAAAGTTGTAGTTGATATATAATTGAAAGAATTAAAAAATAGTCTATGATCGCATAATAAAATTATTTAATTTTAGCTTAATTTTAGATTAATAGATGTGTGTCCTTCGTTAAGGATTACTTATATTATTTGATTGACTCAAAACATTTTATCAAGACTTTATTAAATATAATATGATATAATTTGAGCATGTTGAAATATTTTTTTATTTGGAATAGCTATTAGTTAATATAATTTGTATTAATAGGTAATAACAAAATTTAAATGAGTAATGTCTTGTAAAAATGGACTCCTCAATTTCCAATGTTGCGTAC
>CAODLS010979834.1:0-10039 GCA_948243855.1 Flueggea neowawraea | reverse complement strand
ATATCTACTGAAATCATTTGTGAATGTGATGAAGTAGCTATAACTGCCTCTAGTTGATGTGCTTATTAGTCCACATAAATCAATATGTATTAGACCCAATAAGTCACTTGCCCTTTCACTTTGTTTGTTGAAGGGACTTTTAGTCATCTTACCATGTAAACAAGATTCACATGTCTCATAACATTTGAAATTGAATGAGCCAAGAATTCCATCTTTATGGAGTCTTGAGATGCATTTCTCGTTTACATGTCCCAAACGACAATGCCAGAAGTATGTTGGGTTTAATTCATTCAATTTAACCCATTTAATATCAATGTTATAAAGGGGCTTGTGGTCTTCCAAGTCTAGAATATAAATTCCATTACTAAGGAAAGTATTGCCACAGAAAATGTCATCACGATGAATTGAAATAACATTATTCTTAAAAATGAAAGTGAATCTATCCAAATCCAAACATGAAACCGAAATAATATTCCAACTCATAGCAAGAACATAATAACAATTCTCCAAAAGAATTACAAGTCCTTTAGGTAAACTCAAATGAAAATCTCTTATCTATAGGGCAACAACCCTTGCTCCATTCCCAACTCTTAGATCAACTTCACCTTTTGTCAAGATCCTCATATTTCTAAGTTCCTGCACATTTGAAAAAATGTGAGAACCACATCCAGTATCCAATAACCATGATACAAAAATAGATAGATTGACTTCTATAACAAAGATACCTGAAGTGGAAGTCCTGCCTCCATTCTTGTTCAGTTCTTCCAAGTAAAGCGGGTAATTCCTTTTCCAATGACCAGGTTTGTTGCAATGGAAACACATGCCCTCATTCTATGGCTTGGGATTAAGTGTCTTGGGCTCCTTGTCTTTAGACTGAGGTCCAACATTGTCTTCGGGCTTGGGCTTGCCTTTCCCTATTCTTGCCTTTCCCCATTCCACCCTTACCTTTACCCTTTTGAACCAACAACGCAGGATTGGTTATCTTAATATTTTGCTCAACATTTTTAAGCATCCCATGTATCTCAACAAGAGACTTATCCATCCCATGCATGTTAAAGTTTATGACAAACTGGTCATAACTTTCGGGCAGTGACCCCAAAATGAGGTCGGTTGCTAGTTCGTTGCGAATGGGTACATCAAGTTTTTAAAGAGTATCAATATACCCTTTCATCTTGAGTACATGAGCACTTACTGAAGTCCCTGGAGCCATCTTGCAAGAAGTCAATGCCTTAGTAGTCATGAACCTTTTATGACGGGCTTGCTTTGGGAATATTTCCTTGAGATGATTCATAATCTCGAAGGCTTCCATATCCACAAATTGCTTTTGCAATTCTGGACTCATGGTTGCCAACATGAGACATGTCACATCATTGGAGTCATTATTTTTCTTTTTAAATGCCTCCCTTTGAGCATTAGTGGCGTTCACAGCCGGTTCATTGGGCAAAGCTTGCTATAGGACTTCAAGCTTCTTCTCTTGTTTGAGAATGATTTCTCAAGTTCCGAGACCAATCAATGAAGTTAGTCCCATTGAGCTTCTTCGTGTTCATCAGGCCTACACCTAAAAACTAAGGCAAATGTACCTATCGTTCATAGCCAGTGGACCCTTTAAGTACCGAGTGTCGTATCCCTCAGAGACTATGATTATTAGTTACTCACCCTTCCTCTATTATCTAGCCTACAAATTAAATGGATTCGAATGAATAAAATAGTGGAACGCAACTCAAGGCAACACACACAATCACAGGAACAAAACAAATGATGGAAAACGACACCTAGATGCAGAATCCCCTAGACTAAATCAAGTGACAATGACTAGTTACTCAATCAATTATTCAGGTAATTGGACCGTGGAAATTCCTACGATATATTAACCTCTCTCTCGAGTTAGCTAACGTCTAAGAACTAGGTTTATTAACCGGAATATCTTCCAAATAAAAACTCCTATCGTAGCTTTATCTATTTGTGAATTTTACTATTAGGTTTGACCCCAATCCGAAGGATTTATGTCGAACTATCTCTAGATTTGCATGCAACTCCTCTCAATTACGAACAATCAATCACACACAGCATCTCTCGATTACACGTGCATGAATCAATATTGGAATCGAAAGCTAGCAATAATAAATTCAACAATACACAATATAAATCGTAATTGAGTCACAATTTCATAAATCAATTAAATGAATTAAATGAATAACACAATCCCAACAATCACAATATCGATATAGGGTTTATCGCATCTAAGTGCACAAAGTGTTCAATTCATATCTATAGAGAGATAAACAACAAGATTGAAAGAAAATCTAGAGAGAGAAGAAAAACCCATGACGAATCCATCAATCTTTCGCTTGATTCCTTCGTTCTTGAGGTCAATTGAGTTCTCCTAAGCTTTCCCACATTCTCTGGCCTCTAACTAAGTGTTCTTGGTGTCTAAAAGTCGGCCCCCTTCTAGTTTTCATTTCCCATTTAAATAAGCCGAAATCAACAATTCTAGGAAGACACGGTTTGCTCCATGACCGTGTCCTCCATTGCCCAGACAATGTCTTTCAAGTTTCACAAAAAATTGTTGCTGGCACAAGACATGGACCCAGGATTTCATGCATCTCTTATCTGGTTGTGTTTGTGTCTCACGATCTTTTAGTTCCAGTGCATTCCACGACTTCCACTCTACGACCATGTATTTCTCATCTATGGTCGTGTCTTCATTTGCCAACAAAATAGTGTGTTACATGGTTAAGCATCCACGGTCGTGTCCTGTCCATCCTTGTCCATGTCTTCATGTTCTTCATGGTTTTTGATTCAAGAGCCACCCACGGCCTCATCCACGATTGTGGCAACTCCAACACAATCCGTGTCTTCATCCGAAAACCTCAAATGTCATGTTTCGAGCTCCGTTTTGACTTGTTTTCCTTCAATTCATTAAGACACCATCAATTGACCTAAAAAATACAAATTAAATCTTAAAAGTACCAGAACTCATGATAAACACGTGATTCGTATTAAAAACAATATGAATTTAATCATATAAATGTGTGTAAATATGTGTTTATCAAACTACCCCACACTTAAGCTTTTGCTTGTCCTCAAGCAAAGAAAGAATTAACACAAGGGAAAAACACTTCAATCAAATCCTCTCAACAGTGTCATGGAACTTCACATTAAATGTCAACAAAAGTAAACTGAGTAGTGGAGAATCTAAGAGATTCATACGTTACTAGTCAATCCAAATTGGGGTCCTAAACCACACACGAGTTAAAGCTCAAAGCCAAAGCAGTCTATTTGACTCGATCACCCATTCAGGTCATTGATTCAATTAAACATAAAACATTAAAACATTAAAACATAAGACATTTAAGGGCAAATCGATAATAAACACATATTAAATTCACTCTTTCAACATTTTGGCTAGCATTGCTACAAACACAGTCAGTAAATATCGAGTCTAACCTTAGTGCTTTATTTGTGCACTTAATTCGGTTTCCACCACAAATGACCATCCATTTGACATGAAAACTTCTCATTTGTGATGAGTGTTCTCGGTTAGTAAGACAACCCTTTGTGGCAGTGCTTTGCATACTCATGTCTAAGACAACGGAGTAGAGATCGAACCCCATCTACTTGTTCTAGTTTAGGTTCACGCAAGCCTTTAAACTTTTAATTTCCCATTCAATTGTTCAATATCGTTCATGCCCGCATTCAGTCAACCATTTCATTCATTAAGCAATGAACTAAAAGAGTGACAAAACCAAAACAACCAATTTGGCCACAAGCTCGAAACTAATGCAGATCTAGAACATATTATTCAAATCTCCTAGTAACAAATGCATGTCAAAAATTATCAACTAGTCAATCTATACACATCAACAAATGACATGCACCTCACAGTCACAATATCAAAAACTCGATCAAAATATCAAAAATCTTCAAAAATTTATCCCTTACCCCATACTTAAATGTTGCATTGTCCTCAATGCAACGAATTAAACATTTAAGACAAAAAGGAAAGGGAATAAAAACAAAGAGTTTTGGAACTTCCCTGAAAGTAGGTCCGTTAAATGAGTCTTGGCTCGGTTCTGGTCCTGAAACTGTTAGAGTTCCTAGAAAACTGACTAACAAAAACAGGAAACCAAATAATAAACTCAAACAAAACAAAATTTGAATTTGAAAACAAACTAAAATAAAATAAAATAAACCAAAAATTGTTCAAACTTGGGTTGTTTCCCAAGAAGCACTTCTTTAACGTCATTAGCTAGACGTTAGTAAATGACCCCTCATGGAGGCTTGTATGCATTGTGCGAAGTGTTTGCACCAACTCCTTGCAGCGTTTTGCTACGCCGATTTTCCTCTTTGGTCTTAACACCCCATTTGAAATGACACGTCTTAGTAGATTTTGCTTGCAGTGGCGGATCACGGTCTCTTTCTGCGCCTTACACCGCTGAGTCTTGTGCCTCTTCTTCTTTACTTTAGGCATATTTTCATTGACTTTTGGTGCATCATATGACTCTTTATTGCTGGGTACCTACACCACACTAGAAATAACAACCTTGTCTGCAGTGGAATGTGAGTCAGCATGGCGTTGAACCTTAGAGTCCTTAATTTTTACACATTGATCATCAACTCTAAAGGTCAACATCCGATCAAACACATCAATAATGGACCTAGAAGTTGCTAGGAATGGTCATCCTAGGATCAATGGCGTTTCCATACTATTCATGATATCCAGGATCATAAAATCCATAGGAAACATCAAACCTCCTACCCTAACCAAAACATTAGCTACAATGCCTCTAGAATGCACAACAGATATATCAGCTAAATGCACTGGCACATTATATGGTGTAAGTTCTCCTAAGTCCAAATTTTCAAACAACTCAGCAGACATCACATTCACACTAGCCCCTAAATCAGCTAATGTATTATCAATATGAAAACTACCAATATAAATAGGGATAAGGAAACTCCTTGGCTCATTTGATAAAAAGATAGCTCAAGTGATGTCTGAAGTGGCTCGACACTCTCTTCCTTCTTTCGATCCTCAGCCACAGGTAGTGCTTTCTCAGGTTTAGTGGTTGGCTTCTCATTGGCACAAGTGGCCACTTTGAATTGTTCCCTTCTCAAAAGTGCTGCAGGAAATGGGATCCGAGACTTGTATTCTCAAAGCACTCTTTTTGGCTCAATCTCTTCCACCATATTTGCCTCATCATTTTTTCTTGGAGCGTCTTCCTCTTTCTTGCATCCACCCTCTCCACTCACAAAAATAGCATTCACGTGCTCTCTTGGATTTATTTCAATGTTGCTTGCTTGGTAGGGAGCCTAGTTGCCTTTCAGATAGTAGCTTAGCTATCTGCCCAACTTGGTTTTCCACATTGTGGAGAGATGCATCTAGATTCTGAATTGAAGTCTCTTGACTCATTAATGTATTCTCTATTTGTGTGAAGCGAGTCTTAGATACTTGGATGAACTTGCTCATGAGCTCTTCCATATTAGACTTCTTCTTTGGAGCTTGTTGCTGCTAGAATCCTGATGGTTGAGTCTGTCTCTGCTCTTCTAGACCTTTCCACGAAAAGTTTGGGTGACTCCTCCACCCAGGGTTATAAGTGTTGTTGTAAGGATTATTCTGATAATTATTCCTATGCCCCATATAGCTCATATTTTCTACGCCATCTTGAGTTCCTTGTGCTCCAGAGAATCTATCAATCTTCTTACTCAGACCCTCAACTTGGATGGCCAACGCCGTCACTGTATCCACACCATACACTCATGGTGGCTTTGTTGGCTTATGGCGTGTTATGTGCCACTGGTAATTGTTCATGGCCATCTCCTCAATTAATTCCTGAGCAGCCTCTGGGGTCCTGCTGCAACATTAATCATCTGTCTAGTCCCATGGTTTAGACCATTGTAAAAAGTCTGAGCCTGCAACCATATAGGTAACCCATGATGTGGACACCTCCTCAATAACTCCTTAAACCTCTCCTATGTATCATAGAGAGATTCCAACTCCATCTATGCATATGAGGAGATATCATTCCTGAGCTTCGCAGTCTTCGTAGGTGGGAAGTATTTCAACAAAAATTTCTTTGCCATTTGCTCCCAAGTAGTAATTGAACCCCTTGGCAGAGAATTCAACCACTGCTTAGATCGTCCCCTCAACGAAAATGGGAACAACCTCAATCTGATTGCATCATTGGTGGCCCTATTGATCTTGAATGTGTCGCAAATTTTCAGAAAATTGGCCAAGTGAGTATTTGGGTCCTCGTCCTGCAACCCATCAAATTACACTAACTGTTGCACCATCTGAATAATGTTCGGCTTGATTTCAAGATTGTTGGTCACCACAGGTGGTCTCATTATGCTAGACTATGTCCCCATCAAGTTCGGCCTAACATAGTTTGACATTGTTATCGGCTGAAATGCCAAATTTTCCTTAACAACCTTGCTAGGAGGCTGTTCTCTCTGAACCTGATCAATACCCTCCATTGCTCCCCTTTCCATATCTATTTCTTTTTCCCTCTGTCAGAGTATGTTTTTAAGGTTTTGAAGAGCTATCCTCTCAATCTCAGGATCTACCTCGATTAAACCAGGAGAATTTCCTCTGGTCATGTACTAACAAAATCCTGAAGAAAATAGACACAGTAAATGAAAGCGTAATCACGAGCAGACAGACAAAATAAAACACAAAAAGGCACAATGAAGTACGAACAACAAAAACCATAAACAAAAATAAAGAAATAGAACAAAACGAACAAAATAATGAATGAAAAGAAAAGAAAAGAAAAGAAAAAAATGGCTAGATTAACAAAGTATTAGCTTTCCTAATATCCTAGTCCTCGACAACAGTACCAAAAACTTGGCGTTCATCAGGCCTACACCTAAAAACTAAGGCAAGTGTACCTATCGTTCGTAGCTAATGGACCCTTTAAGTAACGAGTGTCGTATCCCTCAGAGACTACGATTATTAGTCACTCACCCTTCCTCTATTATCTAACCTACAAATTAAATGGGTTTGAATGAATAAAATAATTACAGGAATAGAACAAATTATGGAAAACAACACCTAGATGCAGAATCCCCCTAGACCGAATCAAGTGACAATGATTAGTTACGCAATCAATTATTCAGGTAACATCTAACAACTATGTTGATTAACCAGAATCTCTTCCTAAGTAAAACTCCTATCGTTGCTTAATCGATTTGTGAATTTTGCTATTAGGTTTGACCCAATCCGAAGGATCTATGGCGAGCTATCTTTTTGTTTGCATGCAACTCCTCTCAATTATGAACGATCAATCACACAAAACATCTCTTGATTACATGTGCATGAATCAATATTGGAATCAAATGCTAGCAACAATGAATTCAACAATACACAATATAAATCATAATTGAGTCACAATTTCATAAATCAATTAAATGAATAACACAATCCCAACAATCGCAATATCAATATAGGGTTTATCGCATCTAAGTGCACAGAGTGTTCAATTCTTATCTATAGAGAGATAAACAACAAGGTTGAAAGAAAAGCTAGAGAGAGAAGAAAAATCCATGATGAATCCTTCAATATTTTGCTTGATTCCTTCGTTTTTGACGTCAATTGAGTTGTCCTGAGGTTTCCCACATTCTCTGGCCTCTAACTAAGTGTTCTTGGTGTCTAAAAGTCGGCCCCCTTCTAGGTTTTCGTTTCCCATTTAAATAAGCCGAAATCAACAATTCTTGGCAGACGCGGTTTGCTGCACGACCATGTCATCCATTGCCTAGACCGTGTCTTGCAAGTTACACACAAAACTACAGTTGGTACAAGACACGAACGCGGGATTTCATCCGTGTCTTATCTGTTTATGTCCGTATCTCACGGTCTTTTAGTTCCAGTGCATTCCAAGACTTCCACTCCACAACCGTGTATTGCTCATGCATGGTTGTGTCTTCATTTGCCAACAAAACAGTGTGTTACATGGTGAAGCATCCACGACCGTGTCCTATCTAGCCTTTTTCCATATCTTTGTGTTCTTCATGGTTTTTGATTCCAGAGCCACCCACGACGTTATCCACGACCGTGGCAACTCCAGCACAGTTCGTGTCTTCATCCGAAAACCTCAAATGTCATCTTTCGAGCTCTGTTTCGACTTATTTGCCTTCAATTCATCAAGAAACCATCAATTGACCTAAGAAATACAAATTAAATCATAAAAGTACCAAAACTCATGATAAACACATGATTCATATTCAAAACAATATGAATTTAATCATATAAATGTGTGTAAATATGTGTTTATCACTTGTCCTTCCCAAGGACTGATCACATTGAAAAGGTTTGTGAATTGTTTGATGCCATTTCAATCTACAAAATATGTATGCAAGATTATATATGAGGTCTTATATTTATAATCCCACAATTCAAATTAATATCTCTTTAAATAATTTGTGTTAGTGATTGTGGGACAAGAACCATATTTCACTTCGTCTTAGTCAAGCTGAGCCTATACACCTGAGACATACTTATTTAGGTAGGAACTCCTTCCAATTATATCTCATACAATTCTTGGATCGAATGGGATTAACATCTTATGTTAGGCACTATCCCATTTTAATGCCTAGGGTCGGGATAGTCCCACTACCCACGTTAAGTCAAACCTACATTCGAGTGTTAGGCATAACAATTATCCTAACCCCTGACTCATAAAGATAATCTAAAGTGCCTAGCTTTGGCATCGCCCACACTTCGAGGATCGATGCCTTCACAAAGTTTCGAATTAGGAAGGCACTTTATGACTTACTATTGTAGGGATTCAATTTATTTTGGCTTACATGGCATAAATAGATTACCATACATTCAATCATGCAAAGCATATAAATAATGTGGAAAAATTTAAATGTGACATATCATGGGCCAAAAACCTAACTCTAAGAATCTACATCTAATGTCTTCCTTCGAGTTGGGCCAACTCTCCTCCTCTTGGGCTTTGTCTCTTGTCTTGATTACAAGGTCTTCGTTACTTAGGAAATTAAATCTATTCTATGAAAAATAAATTTTACATAAAATAAATGACACACAGGCCATATTTAATTTACAACCCAATAAGGAAAACTAGGCCCATGACATGTATCATGCATAACCATTCACGAAAAATTAAAGCACCAAAAAAGATCCAATCTCAATATGCAACCAATAACACATGGCAACTCCAATTTTAATTATTTCCATAGCCATTATGAGAAATCGTGTATTTGGAGTTCAAGAACTAACCCTATGAAAGGTTTAGGTGTTACCTCATTAGGTCAAACCCTTTGACCAACTCATCAACAAGTGCCATCAATTTTTCTAGTCAATTTCTCTTAATCAAATTACATGTCATGATTTAACTAATTAAAACATATAAAATATACAACCAAATCATATTCAACATACATTATAAACAATTCAGACAAATTTGACATTGATTATAAACAAGCAAAACACATTCGGCCTTGATCTAAAACCCTAAACAAGTTATGAGTTTCATTAAGCAATTTCAAATCGGCCTTGACCATGACATGTTATTTGGTTCTAAACCTAAACAATTCAAACCAATTTAAAAGATACAAAACCAGATTTAGCAAAGCTGAAACATATAATCACATCATAAGCAAAACCGAACCTATTAATCAACTAGATTAAACATATAGACCGCTCTGATACCACTGCTCGGTTTCTTATGCGAATAAACAACATCAAACACAACGGAATAACCAATAATATCACGCAATAGACATCCAGGAACACTGTATGTAATCATAATTAATAAAAGGAGGCCGAATATATGTACCTTTTAACTTAGCCAAATTGTTTTTTTTCCAAAAGTTAGAATTGTCGAATTGCTACCTTTGATTTGTGTTGAGCCAAATGCAATTGACAATAGGGACTGCCAAAAGATGACTCCCCTCTACTCTCACACATGCACAAGATTGTTGATTAGGCTAATGTGTGCTAGCACTTCTCTTAGAATCTCTATTCCAAAACTCACAAAGTAAATTTCTTTCTTTGAAAGTGGCATTCACTAAT
>CAODLS010979795.1:0-13983 GCA_948243855.1 Flueggea neowawraea | reverse complement strand
TCTAAAATTTTCTGGTTATAGGGAAAACTCCTATGTTTGAAGTTCGTCAGATGGATGTGGGAGATGAAGATGCTCTAAAGTCTTCTCCAATACTTGGAAAGGAACATGCAGAAGAACCAAAGCCAAGGATCATTGCTGAAGAAAAAGGTGATGAGGTTGGGTCTGATGAAAAAGAGGAAGACGAAGAACATTCTCCAAAAAGGTTCAGGAAATGGAAGTTCAATGGATCTGTGAGAAAAAAACAGCACACCAATATGTGTCTACACTCACAAGGTAAACTAATTTTGTTTCCTGTCTTGAACTCTTTCTTGACTTTCTAATTTTAATAAAGGCTGCTTAATTATATATTATTTGAAATGTCATAAAGGATCTTTCTGGATACAATAAAATTATGTACCGCTGTGATTGAAGGTTTATTAATAATTTATATGTTGACTTATTGTGTATTAGATTCTTGAAGCGGATTTACTACAAGTGGCAACCATTATGGGGCTTGATGATAACATAGACGTCACCGATGACATTGGAATGGCGGATGCAATTCTTGTATCCAGTTCAGAAATAAAGCAGAATCCATGGATCCGAGGTGTTGCTAAATTCCACCAGCTGCCGATATTTGTAATCAAGGTCTTGCCATTTTCCTTCCTTACATTTTCTATTATAGAATTGTTATAAAACAGAGAAGTAGGTTATGAAACTCGTATGATAGAAGGTAAGTCAATAATCAAAATTCATTCTTGCAAAATAATTGTTCTTTAGGTCTTTAATTTTCCTTTGTTAGCTGTTGATGAAAAGCTGTTTGCAAGAAGCTTTTGAAAAAATGCATTGGTCTTCATAGAGTCATGTTCTTTATCTTTCTCTGATTTTTTCTATTTGGTTTTGCAGTCAACTACTATGGCACAAATGGTCAAGGCAGTTCGTATGATTCTTGGAATGGAATCGTTTGGCTCTCAATCCAAGCTGCCGCGCAAAAATTCTTTGGACATTGAAATCGAAGACGATGCACCAAAAAGGAAACCTACCCTTGAAGAGATTGATGCCCTAGGGGTGCAACTTCTTACTCTGATCTTTACATTCATTTTGTTTTTTCACAAACATGCAAAACTCCAGGTACTTTGGTCCTCAAAATGCACCATTATAACTCTTAGCTTCATAATTTGTTGAAGCCATTCTGCAAGCTAGTTGCATTACTCGTAGCAACATGCAGGAACTCATATCTAATAGGTAGACAAGCTCCTATAAGGACCTAGAATATATACAGTAAATAATTGTTCTCTTGTTCTTATGAATTACTGTCAATATGTAATACTCATTTGTTGGTTCTGCATTTGATTTTCGGCAGGAGGTTTGCCTTGCGATCGAGTACATTGTCATTCCCGGTGGAGAGCCAGTAGAGCTTCTTCCCAGACGATCTGAAATAGTTGCGCGGCAGCTAGAACTTGTGGAAAGTTACCAGCTGGCCGTGGAAAATTCAGGCACTGAGCTTAATCCTAGATTGCAGATTCTTCCTCAGGACAAACAAGAAGAGTTCTTCCAAGACCCCAAAATCTGGTTCAAGTATTCAACAAGCAGAAACCTTGGAGCCATTAACTGACAGCAACGGAGCTACTGGTGTTACCAGACGGCCTTTCCTCCCTGTATAACCTAACAAATTTCTCAATGGTTACAAATTTCAATCTCTGATTGATATGTTCATTGTTCTTCTGTACAGCCATGTAAATTATGTAATTATTTCCTCTATCTTACCCAAAAAATGTAAGTATATGATGTATAATGCAATTGTTTAACCCTTCTCAATTATTGACAATATCCATGTGATGTCACATTAATGGAGCAAAATCAAGTTTCTTCAATTGAATCTTTGATGTCTTAATAGTGGAGACGACTCTATTATTATAAATATATAATAGTTTTTAGTCAATGTTATGTAAAATTCTCATGTTTGTTTAGATGTGTTGAAAGTAAAATATTCTCTATTTTAAATATATTGTAGTTTTCAAAGGCCAACCTCTTAACTTTTTAATATGCAATTTGCATTCAATTATGCTCTTGATTATAAACACAAACTCGCATTATATTTTCATATTTATAAATGAAAAGGGAAAATATTAAAATATTAAAACATTTATAATATTTTGATGGATTTTAAAAAATTATATAGTGAAAAATATAAAAGGTGGGATTTTTTTTTTATATTAGAGGTAGCTTTACTATACTGTATAAAATCTAATTCAGGCTCCATATTCCACAAAACTAAGGTGGGCCTTAAAGCTCAGACTCGAAACAAAGGCCTAAAACGCTGCGTTCAGTGTTGCAGAAAACTGTACAACCGCACGAAGCCTGTCAAATCCCTATTATTTTATTTCTAGGGTTTCTCTGGTGTAAACCCCTCATTCAACTAGAA
Source organism: Flueggea neowawraea (assembly GCA_948243855.1). Lineage (NCBI taxonomy): Eukaryota > Viridiplantae > Streptophyta > Magnoliopsida > Malpighiales > Phyllanthaceae > Flueggea > Flueggea neowawraea. The sequence continues at coordinate 11,579 of CAODLS010979795.1, read as the reverse complement.
CGAAGCAATTCAGGTGACAAATCGTTCTTGTTACTCTCTTCCTCTCAGAATTCAGCTTCGTAGTGCTTGCTTGATTATTAAAGTTTGTTGAGGTTAAATCCGTTCTTTTTGCAGAAAATTGTGGTGTATGTGATCGCGAGAAAAACAGAGATGGCTGCGAAAGAACACCGGATATTTGTAGGAGGCTTGTCGTGGGATTTCACTGAACGGCAGCTCGAGCACGCTTTTACCCGTTTTGGGAAAATTGTTGAGAGTCAGGTATTCTCTTTTCGTTTCCGTTTGTTTCTCTAGGAAAAAAAAGAAACGGTTTGAATATTTCAGAATTCTAGAATTGAGCTAAAATTAAGAGGTAAAGTACTTGAATTTGGCAGCGGCTTTGCGTTCAGATATTAATTACTGCTTTTTTGGTTTTTTTGTTTGTATTGGCCTTGCTGATTGTGATTCTTTGAGGTGCTGAAAGTTTAGAGGATTGTTGGAGGGTTGGCTGGAGTTCAGTGGTATTTGAGTGATTAGATAAGTTGGATTGTTATCTCTGAAAGTGTGGATTATCATTTGCGGAAAGGACTGAGTTTATGTCGATTAATGTTTACTTGCAGTGCTAATTTTGTTTTCAAATGGATATTTTGTGCTTGCATAAAGAAGAGTATTTCAGTAGTTTCAGTTGGATTAATCATGTAGCAATTAGCAAGCTTCTGGATTATTACTGGTCATGTGGATGATGATCCTGATGAATTTTCATGACACAATTTGATGCTACAGAGGTTTCTATATGTTATCTAGTGAAGAACTCTTTGAACTGCCTGTGCTTCCCAGAAATATATGCTTTTCGGAACACTGGATAAATTCTCATCACTCATGGTTTATAAGAAAGTTTGATCTGGAAAGTGATTCTATGTCTTCCTCCTTGATGGTGTATTATTGGGGATTTGTCTTAATATATTCCCTTTTTGTGGTAATCGTATTGATTATTAGGCCTTTTTATTCTTCGCCTATCTCTCTTTGCTAGGAGCAATACAGAATTTCTTGGTGGTGTGTCATTGGTTTGGACAGTTTTGTGCTTCAATTGTGGTCGGAGTTGTCCTGTTCTTGATGCTTGATCTAAATTTTATAAATTCTTTGGGTGAGATCGTGTCAGTGATTAAAATGTGACATTGGAAGACCCAATGCGTCAGGCCTGATGTTTCTTCTTATATTAGACAGTGACAGATTTTTCTTTGGAAGTCACATCTGCTGGTCATGTGATGCAGTGGACCTCTCAATTTCCAACCTTCCTGCTTTTCGTCAATGAATATAGTACTTCTCTCTGACTGCTTTGGGTTTCTTGACATATAGTGTAGCAAGATGTCAGAGTTCGCTGCTGAAAGTTATAAGATATTGTACACTGCTTCTTAGCTTAGATCTGGTATTTAATCATTTTGTAACCTGTCATCCCTTCTTCCAGTCTGGTCTAGCTGGTTGATGGACTTTCATTCTATTATTCTTTAAAATTTTCACGTGTCAATCAGAAGTATGGAGCCACTCACTGTTTTATTGCTTTGATGTACCAGAACTGCATTCTGCATTGCAGAGGACAGATTCAGGCCGCCTCAGCAATAGCAAATTGTGTTCCTTGTGGCTAATATTGTTTGCTAAGTCTTGAAAGTATTGGTTAGCAGTTTGTTGGCAGAGTGGATCCACTTTGGATACCAGAACTCCAATTTTCTTGAATCCTATAATCTGGATAATTATGTTAGTTGCTTCAAATCTTTATCCTGTACCCACACGTGGTATTTTGATTTTACAGTTGAAAAGTTCCAACATAGAGCAGAAGACCTCAACTTCTGGCAGTTTGATGTTAGTGGCAACTTTATGCTCGAATATTTTCATTGTGAAAAGGTTTTTGGACTGTGTTATGAGTTTATGACTGCAGCTGAATATACAGTAATCATGTTTCTTGGTAGTTGAGCTTTGTTTAGAAGAAGCTTTACTAAAACATCCCCTCTGTGTTTTTTGGAAGATGCATGATAAATTTGCTGTTTTGACTGCATGGCCAAGTTACCAAGATTCCCATCTCCATGACTCATTTAGTCAGCCTGCCAACTGAATTATGAGACATGGAAGAAAAAAGCACAGTGAATATATTTTGTATGAACTCCAGAGAAATGTACATGATGATGGATGGTTATTTTTCTCCATGCTGGTTTAGTGGAAGATTTATCATTTAGTTTTTGATTTTATCAGTGCAAGGGAGAGATTGACCTGTTGGCTGACCATACTCCGTCATAGCTTTTTGTTGACATCAGTGCACTCAAGTTTGAAGTTTCTGGGACAGTATATTATGGAGTTTATCTCTGAGATATGGTGAGAAGCAGAGATTAGGGATTGAGGTAGCTTATTAGGTTTCAGACAACTTGTGCGGATTCTACAGTTTTTTTCTTTAAGAACTCTTTGCAATACCAAACAAATTGGGATGCCTTGTTCATTCCATAATTAACAAAGTGAAAGTAAGTCTCTTATTACTTTTGGTTTTCTACCTGAATTTCCCTTTTTTTAATTGTGATAACAGCTACGTTCTTAGATTCCTTTCCTTTAGGTCCCTTTCCTGGTTTCTGGCGACCCGCATATTTTACATAATTTGTAAAATATGTGAAACTGGAATCTGAAAGCTTTTTTTTTTTCTGTTCCTCTGATTGACAAGTAAAAAATGATGTCATATGCTTTGTTGTTTGAATGTATTTCTGTGAAGTGATGAGTTCACCTCTAAAGGTACCCAAGATAAGCTGTCCCCCGATATTGAGGCATTATTTATATGTAACTGTTTTCATGTGTCTGTTGGATGGTATGAAGCAATTAAAGAGGGAAGCTGGTTTAGTCTCCATTTTACATGTATTTGTTTCTTTAATCTGTTTCATTTGAGGTTATTATTTTTTATTGCCACCATATACATAAGTTAGCTAGCTTCTGTTAGCATAATTTTGATTGACTTCAAGAAGTTGCATCATAAATTAGCACATAACGCATTCATGCATATGATTATTGGATAAAAATTTCTTGCTGCCTCATCAACTGTACATTGCGAGTTGACATTTAAGCCACTGCTTGCTTTGCTCATTCTCATGCAACTGCTCTTTGCTGATTTTGTCATTATGGTGTCACTGTAGGTCATGCTGGAAAGAGACACAGGGCATCCTCGTGGATTTGGGTTTATTACATTTGCAGATCATAGAGCCATGGATGATGCGATTAGAGACATGCATGGACGGGAGCTTGGAGATCGTCTCATATCGGTGAACAAGGCACAGCCTAAAATGGGAGGGGATGATATAGATCACGGGTATAGGGGAGGCTACTCATCTGGCAGCAGGGGTGGTTATGGGGGAGGAGGCAGACCTGCTGGAGCAGATGACTGTTTCAAGTGTGGACGCCCAGGGCACTGGGCTAGAGATTGCCCTTCAGTTGGTGGCCGAGGTGGAGGTGGAAGCTCATTCCCATCACGTTCTAGGTTTGGAGGGGCTGGTGATCGTGGGGATCGCTTTGGAGGAGATCAAGATCGCTACATGGATGACCGCTATGATGGAGGTCGCTATGGTGATAGGAATCGTTTTGATAGTAGAGACAATAAGTTTGGGAGTCATGATCGTTACCCTGCTGACAGGTATTTGAAGTAGTGCTAGAAGTTAAGAATTAAAATAGTAGGAGGATATTAACTCCTACTTTATCTTGATTCATATCCTTGTTATTATATCCTTTTTTTTCTCCTCAAGATAATATTTACTAATTTATTAGTTGCTTTGAATACGTGACTATATTTGTCTGGGAGAATTATCAACTGTTTTGGTGGTATACTGGTGTTGTGATCTATTTGTTTTACATTCTTCACGATAACTTTCTTGCTTTATTTCCAAACCATGCAGGTATCCTCCACCCATGGGAGATCGCTTTGGAGGCAATAGGTATCGAGGTTCTGATCGTTATGCACAAAATGGATATGGCAAAGACAGAGGCTATGACAGGGATGGTGGTCCGCGAGGAGGGGGGGACAGGTATGGAGCCGATAGGTATGGAGGTGGAGCAATGCCTCACAATGACAGGAACTATAGGAGTAGGCCGGGACCTTATGATCGCCCTAGCCGGGGAGGACGCCCGACTTCCTTTGATCGTTTCTAATCATTAGTGGCTGATTAGTTTGAAACTTGTAGATTGATGCTCTCAGAGCATCCTTTTATGTAGAGCTCTCTATCTATTATGTAGGATGATGCAGTTTTTGTTTGTAGTGTTGTCAACTCGCCTTGTTTTGTTCAGATATTTGCCTAGCTATGAACTTTGTTAGAAGGCAGCCCTCTGATCTTGGAAATCCATCGAATGGCTATTATCTGTCTATTTCTGATGACTACTGTACTCTATTGGTAAGCTGGTACGAACAAGATGAATACAAGTTTCATGCTTTGTCTGCAGGTTGAAAATAGGTTCAACACATCCGTGGTTGCTGAACTTTTTATAATATTTATTTCAGTTAATGAGTTAAATGTTGCTTGCAATTTTTTTTTGAAAAGAAAATTATATTTAGTAGTTTTAAATTTTTCACTTTCTTTTTCATTTATGAGAATGCAAAAAAAATAATAATTCAAAGATCAGTCAGAGAAATAATAATGACGGAGTAGCTCACAATTCAGAAATAAAAAGCCTTGAGAAAAATGTATTGGAGCAACTCCATGTATAGAACAGAAGAGGGTTTAGAACATAAGAGAATGATTATGAGGGAGCTGGGGATCATTGGAATGTACTTATTACATTTGATATTTTTCCACGGCCTCCATAATCATTTGTGACTATAACTACACCCAGAATTTCATAAGGGAAAAAGTGAGAAGTAAACTAATTCATACGAGAATTGTTGAAAGTTGCAGCTTTTCTGTCAATTGTGATGCACAAATAGCTCTAAAAGCCGAGAATGTAGTATTAAATGATTAATTGATAATGGATAACAGATAGTATATAACAGATAATAAATTTTTAAATTATAAAAAAGTTGATAATCACACATTTCTCAAATCAAACCCTGCATAAGCACTAGGCAGAGGCATAATGTCAATCAAGACTACATCTTCCACACACTGATCTCTCAGTGAATGGATAAAACATGCTTCAGAATAGAAAAGTCTAAAAGGGCACTTTGAAGTGTAAGTTGCAAATCTATAAAAGACTTGAAAGTGCTCGACTTACTTTTTGGCCTTTTTATTTATTTGTGGGTATAATTTTTTGCCCTTTTTATGGTATAATACAATTTCTTCTGCGATTCTTGAGTTTTGAAACTATGCAGTCCCAGCAGAGACTACATAGTAACTATTTTAAGGACCATAAATAATTTTTTTAAAAACTTTAGAGAGTATAAATGAGTTTTTTAAAATTCAAAAATCAGAAAGAAGATTACACTATATCTCACATATAACAAATAATTATACCCTTTATTTTTTGTGTAGATGACATGTCTTTATCATTTCTTTTTTCCATTTTTTCCAAGCCAACTTTGGAAATTAGTTGTTTCCCATCTAGAAGTGGTCTTCACTAATAAATTAGGTCTTAGAGCATGCACAACAATGCTCTTTAACTCCTTTCTTCAAAATATAATATTTTATCTCATTATTCATCTCAAATTTTAAACTTAACTCTACTTTCACTTACAATCTAATTTTTTTTTGTAATATTTTACTAATAAATTAACTAACAATTTTAACAAATTTATATTTCCTCACCAAACTTAAAGAAGCAATAGTCACTCCTTAATTAATATGAAATAGAATAATTCTATAAATTAAAAACGAAAAAATGGTATATTTTCAGAGAAAAAGAAAGCTAAACAAGATTTTTAGCGTTAAATTTGGCTGCAAAAAGTAGCTTATTCCAAAAAAAAATAAAATAAAAGAGTAACTTAGGCATGTTTAATAACATTAAATAGTACGATCTTTATTCATTTTTATATTTATAACTTAACATTTTGAAAATAATACCTGATAGCAGAACCTTTATAATTTTTTGCATTTATAGCGTGGATTAATATTTTCGTTAAAAAAAATAACAATTGATTATGTGGCACTGACAACGTGATGATGTGACCGTCAGTTTTCAAGTGATGGTCATGATGCCGCCACTCTTTGTAAAGGAAAAATAAATAAATCAAGGTGTTAAAGCCTTAAAGGTGAGTATATTTGATGGTTTTATGTGGTAATAAACCCCTCGAGCTCATTTGTTTGATCAAATAATACGGTTGTTTTAACTTATTTCCTTGGTTAATAATTTTAAAAATTCTCCAATAATCCAGCTCATTTAGGGTTTAGTCACACTAATAAAAAATTAATCTCACCATCATTATAAATTGCGCATTAAAAAATGGAAAATAAAAAATCGTTAAAAATTAAATCAAACGAATAAAAGAATAAAATGATTAATTTTATCCAAATCTCTTTCTATTTTTTCATCATATAATCTAATAATTTTATTAAAATCTAATAAATATACTTAAAACAAAAGTTCATCCTTTGACTACTAGTAGGTTGGTAAAAGTATACGAATTTCGTAAACCGTTGTAGTTGGTTGGGATATTTTATTGGGATATTTTAGAACACATTATTCAGATTTGTTGAGATACAGAAAGAAAAAAAAAATTAGAAAATTGCTTAGCAGTACTATCATTATACTTAGTTTTATTTTTTTTATATAATTATCACCAATGACAATTGCACATTGAGCTTTTGAAATCTCAAAAATAGTGCTTAACGCCAATTACATTCACATTTAATTTTTGAAATATCATATAAATTGATTATTTGATATATAATTGTGTATAATTACTTTTCAAAAGAATTCATTATTGATCCTTTGAATTAACACAACTTATTCTATGATTATGAAAAAGGAAACAAAAAATGTTTTCTATAACTAAACATAGTATTCTATTTTCTAATTCTCTATTTAGAAAAGTAAAAACTAGAAAACTAAGAAAAAGAAAAGAAAACTAGAAAATGAAAACAGAATATGTATTCTGCAACTAAGCAATTATTCGAGACGAAGGAGTATTATTCTCGATTTTAATATCTTTCAAATAATTATAGCTAATAATTAATTTTTCTTTCTTAACAATCTTTGCCTAGGAATATGACTACCTCAAATCCGTTAGTTCTGGATATGAATGACTCAAAGTCCAATAGCTGCCGATAGGGGGAGTGTTACTATAATAGCATATGTGTTCAAATGACAATGATTGTGACTTGCACTATGTAGACTTCAGTTTCAAGAAAAATCAAAGAAAAAGATACGGGCTATATGGTCAGTAGAGTGTATGTATGGATAGTTATTGTGTGAATATGGAAATATTTAGTTTGTCGCATTTGTCTTTACGGGATATTCAACCCATGAATTCCCATTAAGATGCGAGAGAGTGTGGAAAAGATCGCAGTTTCAGTGCCATGGAAACCCCGGCGTTGACGACTAAAATTTAAGGCAAGTTGAAACCTATAGGATATCTACCTAATGTTAGAATAGTTAGTGAGGAAGTTGTTGTCCACATGGAAAAGTTATCAAGAAAAACAAGTTGTTCATCCATGAATTAAGTGGTGAAAATAAAACGGAGGGAATTTCAATATTGATCAATGACTAAAAGGTTGGCCACTTGGGTGGGTATCTTAGGTTGCAAGAGTTGGAATTGGACTAAATAGTTTTTTTTTTTATAAGCAATATTTTTTGTTTTCGTGAAAATTAAACTCGTAACTCTGCAGTACATGGGTTGATTCTAGTACGAATAAGTTATAATTCCATTGGTTACAAGTTTTTATTTTTGAAATTTTGATTAATAAATTTTTTTTTATTGATAAAATTTTAACAGTTGCAATGGTTCTACCTTAGACAGTTGCATAAACTCTAGAATTCTTATAGTTACAATGTTTTTGCAACTTTAATTTGTCTTTATCTTCCGATGTTATACATTGGTTTCTTCTTCTTCTTCTTCTCTCTTTGTCAGAATTAAACACTTGGTTCATCATTCGTCTTTGGCGAAATTTTCAGAATTGTTGATGATCTTAGAGCAATTCTACCACAACTCATCAGCAATATAGCGAGGCATAAATTGCTTGAGAACGGCATATTCTGGAATCTGTTTTCCTAACATGGCTGCAAAACAAATATGCCACGTTTTATGAGCGTCGAATCGGACATCATACTGAGATACTATCATGAGAAATTTAGAAATTGAAGATTTCTTTATGATATACTTGGTTGAATTCAAACACGTGCGTGTAGTTCCTTGTTTTAGTGAACAAGTTGGAAATGTAAGAGTTGTTTATTGTTTTGGAAATGTATGAGTTGTTGCATTATAGTATTGCACGTTACGACTGAATCCAGGGTTTTTTTTTTTATTTTAGCCAATACCTAGATCTTGTGTTGATAATCAAAATTCTCGGAATTCAATGGAAAGAACAAATATGGTGAGAGTGATTTAATTTGCTAGACAAATATACGAATTAATGAATTAAGTATACAAAAATTGTTTCTTGCATCACCTTTTTAAGCTTTTAAGAAGAGTTGAAGGGCTAGGTGGGAAATGCCAATTGGCAGAAATCAGAGATAAGGAATAATTTCAATCAATGAATGAATTAATTAATGTTATGGGCATATGTAATTCTGCTAGTCATTTTCCAGAATCCTTGGAGGATGTTATTCATTCAGCCCAAGAGTTCCAACGAATCACTCCTTTTACTATTTTTGTCAATAACGTACTTTTTTTTTCTTTGGTTAATTATTCAGCTGAGATGTAGATATATTGAATTTTTTGTGCTTTTTTTGGAAGTTTTTTATTTGTCTGTTTGTTGACTAATATGAGTCTAAAATTTATTAAAAAATATTATTTCAAAACTATAATAAAAAATTCTGACAATACAAAAATAGGTATGTTTAAATTTAAGGATGCCTCATGATCAATTTTTTTGTAATCCAGTATTTGAGTCACATAAGTTGCAGCAGAATGCTGAAGCCAATGTCAGTCGAGGAGTCCATTAATTTGACTAATGAACCAAATATATATCGTCACAGTCGTAGTGTCAGATCGTTGGACTACCCCTTTTAGCATTAGTTTGATATCTTTATTGACTAGTATGTTGTGTAGATTATTACGGATAATGGCTGAATAGTAGCCTCTTCTTTTTTCAACTATTGCACCCAATAATCAATGATTGATTGCCGGTGTTTTGTCTAGTCTACCTTATTTTTTTCTATCGGGATGAAAAAATGCGTGCCATCTACGCATGCCATTAGTGGCGGAGGGAGATGTGATCGGTCTATTTCACGTACCTTTTCCCATCACCAACTCACTGTCGTCCTTCAAGTTGGAATTTCGTACACCGGTAAATCTTTGCGCCAATCCCATTCTCTCCTATTCATGGCTTCGCCACTGTTTGTAATGTCGCAGTCAAACTAAAGGAGAAGCAAGGGGGAAGATAAGAGATGATTGCAAGAATGGTAGTAAGTAGCAGATTCTTAGATCCAACAAGGGTCAGGAAATAAAGTGAAAGTGAAGAGCAAAGCGAGGCATGAAAAATGGAGAAAAGTAGCAAATCAGACTACCCCTTATTACAGGAAAGCTTCTTAATTAAACATAATTACATTTATTACTACCTAATCGGTTTTTGATTTTATACGGAACATGAGATGAAGTTGAAATGATGTTTTTCTTATTAATCTTAAGTACTAGTAATTATTCAAATTGTTAATGTGAAGAATCTCTCGAGTCTCATCACACCAAAGTTGAAGGATATAATCCTTTATTGGTCAAATATCGTATTAATTAAAAAACTAATTAATGACTATGTTGAGCTTCAATTAGGTGTTAACCTGAATAATAGCTTAAATTAAGTCCCTTCGATCAAGATGTTTTGAGAGCCAAGTTGTGTGATACTTACAAAGATGAAAGTCTAGTCGGTCTGTGGAGTTTTTCTTGCTGGCAAGTTTCATATATTGAAGTGAATTACAAGAAATTCTATAATATATAATCCAATATTCCAATTAATGCTGCTTTCGGCCAAATCAAAGGGCAAATACAGTTACACATAAGTCAGATATAAAAATTACTGGTACACGTGGCCTTGCTTCAAAATTTTAAGACAAAAAATTTAAAAATTCCAATGCACGCCATCGCCATTATAAATTACAGCTGCACGGTCTCAAAAATAGAAACTTAACAATCACAACAAATTATAAAATCAAGATTATTTATCTTCGGTATACTTTTAAAACAGATTGAAAATCCCAAACAAATAGCAATCAATCAAAAATAGACCTACATTATATAAAATCATGTTAATTATTTGCTTGTTTGTTGTTTAATTTTTACACAAAGTGAAGATAACAATTTTGTATTTTATCTCATTTTTAATACATTTAGTGTTTATTTCCCAGTGTTAACCAAACTTTTCTATAATTTATTTAATATAGATTGTATAACTTGTTTAAGATATGTTTAGAGTATGTTTATGTTTATATATTTATTTAATATATACAATTTCTACATATGCAATAATTTATTCATGACTTGTTTAGAACTTGTTTAATGTATGTTTCTTATATATTTGTTTAATATATATAAGTTCTACATATTTTATAAATTATTTAAAACTTATTTAAGACTTTTTTAATGTCTGTTTATTGCATATTTGTTTAATATATATAAATTTTACATATTTTATAATTTGTTTAATACTTGTTTAGTGTTTTGTTTTTAATATATAAGTTATACATATTTTGTAACTTCTTTAAGATTTGTTTATAAACTGTTTATGTTTAACAGCTGCCATAACCAATTACAACACGAAAAGAAAACGAAACAACATTGTTTTGATAAAACAATGCAGTAAATATATCGAAAACCAATGGCGTGAATTGAAAATAACATAACTATGATAAAAAAAATATGACAATGTGAATTAATAATTATGGAAAGTAAATCTGTAATATCTATAATAAAACGTACGGAACAAATATTATATATTAAAGCAAGTGGAACACGTAATTTCATCAAAATTAAAAGGAGACAATGAAGGGCAAAATCCTGTCAAAATTGGCAGCCCCGAATTAATTTTTCCAAATATTGAGTATAAATCCGCATCATCTATATTCTATAGAATATATAAAAGTAGAATGTAATTTTGTAAAAAATTGATATTTAGCATTCTATAATTTTAATATGTATCATTCCAATTGAATGTCATATGTTAATTTTCATTAAAATATTTAATATTTTAGTCAATATTCACTTCCCTTTAAGAAAATAAACACATATAAAAATAAATTTTATACGAATTTCAGTATTCATGGTTATATTTTTTATTTTAAAACAACTTTTACTATAATTTTGAATATTTATAAAAAATAAAAATAAATTTATAATATCACAAAATAACTACTGGAAGTAAAACTAATTTATATAGTTCAAAAATTTTCTGACTTTAGCATTTATTATATGAACTTCACAAAAAGACAACGATGTTCATCGTGCATGTTTTATTTATATAGTTTCTTTTTATTTTTTTATCCTTGACCAAATTTCTTTCTAGAGT
>CAODLS010979784.1:0-15145 GCA_948243855.1 Flueggea neowawraea | reverse complement strand
GGATGGCCTGGAAAAATGGAAGACTCAGTAGTGTTTCAGAGTTCAAATTTCTGTAAACTCTGTGATAAAGGAGAGAGACTCAATGGGAAGACATTGCTGCTCCCTGAAAGCTCAGAAATAAGGGAATACATAATCGGGGATTCAGGCTATCCTCTACAGCCGTATCTTATTGTTCCTTATTCAGGAAAAGAACTCTCAGATTCCAAAACAGAGTTCAATAAGCGGCATTCTGCAACTCTGATGGTAGCTCAAAGAGCATTGGCAAGACTAAAAGAGACCTGGAGAATCATTCAAGGAGTCATGTGGAGACCAGATAAACATAGGTTACCAAGGATTATTCTTGTCTGCTGCATGCTTCACAACATTGTCATAGATTTGGAAGATGACATACTGGAGGATATTCCATTGTCTCATAAGCATGATCCGGACTACCGACAACAGATTTGTGAATCCGTCGACATGAAAGGCGTGCACCTGAGAGACAGGTTGTCTCTCTACTTGTCAGAAAAATCTGACACTATGAGCAACTCTCACTCTAATAGCTAGAGTGATCACTGGAAGATAGGTAGTTACATAAGTGCTATTCCAAAGGCAGGATCTTAACTAAGACGACTGCAATGAGTTCTATTTTCATTTTTAACTGTAAATATGCAGGCTAAATTTTCATTACCGGGCAAGGCTCATAAACTGGAGGTAGTTGCTGCAACATCACAGATTGTTATTGTTGTTATTATTTTTATCGTCCTCTTTATTATTCTTACATCATACAACATAACTGCTCAATGAGCTAAGTCCTTTCGAGTTATTTCTGGAGAGAAATTATGAACTACAGTGCATAAGTTTTGTTATGAGACACATCTTTGAATCTTAGTTCAGTTTCCCCTTTTTCTTTTTGGTACTTACCCTTTAGCTTTTTTTTTTTTAAACAATCTTTCAGCGTTAAAGACAACTCCAATATCTATAAGAATGTTGCATATTAATTAGTTCAGTTTCTCCTTCGATAACATTATGTTGTTCCTCTAAACTATTGCACGTAAAAAAGTTCAAAATTTTGAAGTCTACGGTTTAATCGAACTAATTTATTGGCATATCCTCTTTATTAGAATTTCTCGTGGACCAGATTATTTTATGAGTCACTTGGTACACTTGAGCTCAAACCCGAGAATAATTAGAGGTGTATATTTTCAAACTTTACTTCATGATTCAAACCAAGTCAAAATGGAGCTGGTCTGACCATATACACAAAAAAACTTCTCCTCAGTATGTACAACGGCACCAAGTTTTGCTTCCAGTCAATAGACTGCCAAAAGTCAATTGAGCATCAGATTTTATTAGTGGAGAAGTCAAATGCATGACAATATATAGTTGTTAAACTATGATTTGTGCACCCAAAGAAGTTATTAATCTGTCGATTTGCGAGAACTAGATTAAAAGCATCACAGGAAATTGTTAATGCTCTAATCTCGATGATGGTTTCCCACTTTTTGAAAGAAAAGAAAAGTGTGGCATGTGCATAGCCAGCTCGCATTGCTCATCTACTATTATGATCAATCAAACGCAGCAAAAAAAGAAAAAAAAAATGTCAAATGCTAATGCCAATAAAACGATGTAGTAATCCATACCTATGATGACACAACGGAGGAGAATAAATCCATCGAAGACACAAAGAACTTGGTTTCTGAACGGTGAAATTATTACGGACCTTGGAAGCATCACATTCTATCATTAAGGCCTTGTTTGGTGGATGGTTTTCCCTGGTTTCATAAAATATGGTATGGTTAAATTCTTGTTTACTTTGATTTTCACATATTCATGGTATAGTATGGTTCTCCTTTAAAAACCATAAATTTTAACAGATTTTGTAAATCACTAAAACGATAATTTTCCGTGGTTTTCGGTGGTTTATAAATTTAATATTTCTAAAATACTCCTAATAAATACCATAAAATATCATACTATACGACTAATGAGGGTATTTTAGTTATTTTATCAATTCTACAATCATACCATATCACGAAACCAAACAAAAAAAGTTATTTAACCATGTTATACCATATTATCTTCGCAAACACAATAAACAATAATTACAGTACTATACTATACAGCACTATATTATACTATACATTAATAAATTATATTGTCAGCCATCCAAACAAGGCCTAAGGGTCAGAGAGAACATCTCGGACCACTTCTGCTGTATTGATTCTGAGACTAGAGAATCATCAATGACAGGACGCCACACGTTCCCACCAAGACCACTGAGAACCCATTGCTGGTGGTGGGCAGGAAAGACAAGGCGCTGAATTTTCAGCCTGCTTGCCTGGAAGCGTTTCTTGAGAACCATTGTCATTGGGCGGCTGCATATATCATGAGGATGAATGAATATTCTAACCATAAAATCTGGAATAATAAAATGAGACTTGAGACTTACCACAGGATAGTTGCCTGCTTCCAGAGCCCTGAGTGACTTATATTTTTTCACACCTTCGGTTGGATGTTTGATCACAATTGTCATAGCACAACACTCACTGCAAGGTTTGACCTTCTGAGAACAAAAAATTATGCAAGTTGTGCTCGAATTAGTCCTAATCTTCAACAATATGCTCATCATCTCTGATAAAAGTCACATATCCAACTCACAGTAGACTGATCTTCTTGTGTTTGTCCCTTAGGTACATCTGAACATTCTTGGCTTTCAGCAAGGTGTCTCTCAACTGACCGCTGTGAACGGAACCGCTTTTTAGTTCCATAATGTAGTACTGCAAAAGCATCATCAAGTTTTAACTTCTGTGATCAAATAAAGCTGATAAATTTCAAACACGGAATTCTGCAGCTTCAACAAAATTATACACCCTAAATCACAGAATCAAGATTAAAGGATAACGAGCTCAGAATGTTGCCAACCAAATGTGCATCTATTCATACTGTACATGATGGTGCAGAAATTATTGATACAGCATATAGTCATAAGCATTAAAAATTCCCCATGTTACGAAAAAACATATAATCGTACTGATACATACAAGCTTTCCAATGTATAGAGTAACATATAAATGAATCTAATCACGAAAATCAGTAAGACAAAAAAGAAAGAAAAAGTAAAATAAAAAACAATACCTTGTCAACGTGGGCAGCATAATTGACATTTTTACGGGGCTGTTCTTCTACAAGCCAACCTTCCGGCAAATTGAATTCTGTGCCGCTTCTCAGGATACGTGGAACAATTTGCATCTGCAGCAGATAATTAATTTTAATCAACAATCGACAACTAGATAAGCATTCAAAGACCTCTTAGAACTCGCATTGTCTTCAACTATATGTGCATCATCTCTGAAAGAAGTTCAACATATCCAACTCACAGTAGACTGATCCTTTTGTGTTAGTCCCTTAGTGACAGCTGCATATCCTTGCCTTTCAGCAAGGTGTCTCTCAACAGATAGCCGGGAACGGAACAGCTTTTTAGTTCCAGGCTCAATGTAGTACTGCACAAAGCAACATCAAGTTTTAGCTACTGGTATAAATAAAGCAGATGAATCTCAAACAAGAATTCTGCAGCTTCAACAAAATTATACATCCCAGATTGCAAAAGCAAGATCGAGCAACAACTACATTACCAAAACTCAATTATCGGGATGTCACTGACCAAATGCGCATCTATTCATACTGTACATAATTGTGCAGATATTCTTGATACATCATATAGAACCATAAGCACTAAACATTCTCCATATTACAAAAAAAAAATTAAAGAAAAAACTATATTCTTTCTGATATCTACAAGCTTTCAATGTACACAGTAACATAAAAATGTATCTGATCACAATAATAAGTCCGATAAAAAGCAAAAAAAAAAAAGATTGTAATAGAAAAACAGAACCCTGTCAATGTGACCAGCATAATTGACATTTTTACGGGGCTGTTCTACTACAAGGCAACCTTCCGGCAGATTGAATTCTGTGCCGCTTCTTGGAGTACTTGGAACAATTTGCATCTGCAGTAGATCAACAGATTCACTCAACCATCCACAACTGGATAAATATCATTCAAAGACAGTGTTGGAGCCAGAAAATAGTATAAGGGGGATCAATTAATACAGTCTTATATTATGATTATCATAGTTAATAAAATTAATATTTAGTCTTATGATTATCATAGTTAATCAAATTAATATTTATTTTAAATGATGACAATTTTTCAATAATAATAGAATAATTTTACCATAAGCATTATAAAGTTTGAATTGATAATAAATTTAATTATTATTGGAAAAATTATGTATTATCTTATTATATATTTTAAATGTCATGTTAAAACTATTGTCATATATAAATATTTTTTGAATGAATAATACCATATATATTAATAATTAAAATTATCGATATGAATAAGAAGACAAAGTTTAGGAGAGGTCAATTTAAGTAATAATTTGCTCAATGATAAAACGCATAATGGTTGGGAGGAAAAAAAAAAGAAAAGAAAAATAGAGTCATATAGATGTTTGCTAAAAAAATACATAAAATAAATAGTGTATAAGAACTAAGTAATAACATTTGAAACATAAAATAATAATTAATAATTTATTTTTATATATATGATTAAAAAATATATATTAGATATGAGCACTCTAATATCTATTTTTTCTAATAACGATAAAGAGATGCGGAGTGAGCACCCCCTTATCCCATAGACATCCGCCACTATTCAAAGACCTGCTAATAGAACTCACATTGTTTTTTTTTTTTGCTACATTTTATGGAATTTTGCCTGCATTCTAATAATGTCTCCCCATTTGGGTATCTCTGAATGGATATCATGGAACGAAATTGTCGTCCAGTCCTAGGTTCATAGTAATATTGCACATTGAGATCAAAAGTAGTCAAATAATTAATTTGCAGTGTAAGCAATGACGATTAGAAGAACTCTAAAAGACAAGTAGTTCATGCTTGAAATTATGTACTCATAAAATATAACCTTCACAATTCTAGCACATAAAAAAAGTTCTAAACTGTTTTACTTTTTTTTTTACTAGAAATAAGGGGAGTCGAGGACGACCAGTAGTAGTATACCCTTGTTGAGCGTTACTATGCATGTATTACCTCTCCGCTACGGAATGTTTCAGAGTCATAACTACACCGGCAGCGGATTTGATATGAACATCCATTAGTATTCGATAGTTAAATACAAACTTTGAATAAATTAAACAATATGGGACCTCAGCGAACGTAGTGTTTGCTCGAGATAAATTTAGCCGAAAATAGATTGTATTAAGCAAATTAAATAATAAAAAAATAGAAAGAACATATATTTCTATTTTTTAAGAGCATATTACCTTTTTTATAAAAAAAAAAGACCGCCACCTCATTCGTGCATCAATCCAACTAGATTGGTCCAATATATGAGTGATATTACATACACTTAACTCAGCTAAGTTGATCCTAATAACTCACGATTTTTTTTTTAAATTTCACATTGTTTAATAGTGTATTGTCCTTAAAAGTATGACATAAGCCTAATGCAGCATTAGATTCCTGAAATCATGATCGCGAACATTCAAGCGACGATCAATGAAGCTAATTTTCAAGAAATCTTAAATTTAGATTGCTAGATATCAGCTGTTCCTATTGACAAAAAAAAAATGTTCCTGCTTCCTAGTATTTTTCTTAGACAACGTGACTAAATAAAAAAAATGGTTTCGGTCCGCTGCGGACTTCTGCCCGAACCGAAAATGATCAAACCGACCAATGATTTTGCCACCAAGATGAAAATGAGTGGGGCATACTGAATTTGGAGAAACCAATAAACCAAACATTCGAGCTGACTAAACCAACCGATTAATAAATCTACCAACACAGGTAAACCAAAACACCCGACCCAAGCTTACGTGTTTGATAGCTGTGACATAGACACCAACGTGTCTATTTCATAAACTTGGATTGATGTATCTCATAGAAAATTGGAACAAAAATTTGATACTAAAAATTGAAAATTAAAAACTTCAATGAACACGCTATGGATTATAAAATAAAATAAAATAATATAATTTTCACTGAAATAAGCAAGAAAATGGAATTTTGTTAAAGGACGGAAGTGAGTACCGTGTCAAGAAAATGGGAAGAGCCGAAATTGATAGAATGACGGGGTGACGGTCTAACCATGGGGCAGCTCGAAGGAGTATGCAGAGGAGTTGTGGGTGATGGATGCAGAGGTGACGGAACCCACAATATGCAATTGACGCTAAATATCTTATTCCAAACAGTGGTATGAACCTTTAGGTAACTAATTATATAAGCAGAAACGAATTAGTTGTGGTTTTGAAGAAGGTTCATGTTGGGGAAAATTCGTGTCCGAGGCAATGTACGTGCTCGAGATAATCGATCTAGAACTTGTTACCGAAAAGTGAATGACCGCGTAAATTCAACTAAGGGTTCAGTGATGCCTAACAGCCTATGACTTCTAAAGGTAAGAAACACGAACACCGAGGTATAACGTAATTTAATGATCTAATCGAACACTACCACTATGCGTGTAAACAAATGCGAGAACCAAAAGCCAACATGCGAAGTATGTCATTAGCCACCACACACATAGTTAACAATTGTATAAACAAACACTAAGCAATAATGATTAAGCAACTAAAAGAAAATACTTGAAGAAAACGTGTAAACATAATCAAATAAAGATTGAAACCACGAATAACACTGGCATTAATAAAAGTTACAAAAAGTTCCAAATGCTTACGTGCTCAGCATGGGAAGTCTTGCAATCCGCCATTACTGCTCAACAAACAAATGAAACTCGGAAAGGAACAATGAAATAAAAGAGAAATCAAGAAATAAGTTTGCAAGAGTTTGGTCTGTGATGTCTCCTTTGCGTTTTTTCGTCTTGTTATTTATAGTGGCGTACTTCAGCGGTTATTCACTGAAATTTCGCCCACGTTCGATGCAGTTCACAAGATTGATCCTATTCGTGGTGATAATTGCCCATGTTTCGAAAGCTCCCCATGTTTTGGTGACCGTTTTACTCCGCAAGCATAGCCAATATCAACCTCTTTTCTTCCCACGTTTCGGTGACCGTTTTACTCCGCAAGTGTAGCCACTATCAACCGCTCTTCTAGCCACGTTATGTTCTAAGGACTTCTATTCTCAAGCTTAGGCCTTTTGTTCTTTCGGGACTACCTTGAACTTCCCAATGATGCTTGTCTGAGTGACAACCCAAAGTCTATTTAGACCACTTTACTTCTCCCGAGTATATTGTGGGCTCGGACGCATTAACTGTCAAAGATCTATACTCGAGAAATGATGTGTACCTTGCTTTTCGGTTTTGGGGTTCGTTGCCCTTTCTTGGATTTCCTCGGCAATGGCTATCCCCGAGGGAGACTTTGTGAGTTGTTATTTGTTTTACTCTTACAACCCTCACATTTAATGCTTCTAAAGGCGATGTTATCCCTTCTTGACACGTGTCTGAGATCATAAATGCGCCCAACATATGCCCCGCTTGAAGAGAATCGTCGAGTGGACTGAAAGGATGCGATTGATTGGTTTCTTGGCATAACCAAATCTTCCTCGGGGGTTCCCAATGTTTTTCCATCATTGCTAGGGTTTGAATTTGCTTATATATAGGCGACATCGCTCAAACAGTTACCTCATGGCCAATCTTTTTCAGCATTTCTGACTTTGCTCATCACCATCTTCAAACCTTTTGCTCTCAACCGTCTCTAATGGCTTCCAAATCTTCCATAACTTTCAGGCCACCTTCTCAGTCGCAACATCTCGCAATTAGGAAGGAAGGGGATTGTGAGTTCCATTCCAAACACATTTTCAATGAACCCGCTACTCATTCATCATCTGGACTAATATGTGTCCCTGAGGAATAAACACTGTCATATCACGATTCTGTAGATACGTCGTGCCTCTATACCGTCGGACCCGTCGCCGATTTCCACATTTCACGGATACAACTCGAGAAGATGCCAAGGCATTTCCAATCAAAGAAAAATAGAGGCCTACTCCTCAGGGGGGGATATGAGGTGAATCGAGTCTATCTACAAATGGTTAGATTATACTCCGGGGAACTCGAGATCCTTCGAAGCTCTATCTTCAATGGGTGAATCATATTCAAGGGGTTCATCATATTCAAGGGGTTCTAACTTCCAAACATGAAAGGATGAAGTTAGATATCTTGGTCGAACCTTTAACAATTAAGTTTCAATTCAATTGGTCTTTTATCAGTGCTTTGGTGAGTTTTTGGAACCCCTCAGTGAATCAGTTCCAGTTTCCTGAGGGTTGGATGACCCTCACTTTGTTGGATATCGCCGTCATTACTGGCGTTTCGCTTGTCGAGGATGATCTCCCTCTATCATCTCAGTGAGACGATCAAACAATACCTCAATCGTTTCACGGATAACATGCCTTCGTCTTATTCTACTATGTTTCCCAAGGAATACCCCAAAATTTCAAGTGAGGAGCAGCTTCCATTCGAAGAGGCGACCATCTTCTACTGGTATTTTCTCTGCAGATACATCTCTGCAACGAAGTCTAAACGTCTAACTATGGGGTTTTTACCTTGGGCGATATCGTTGGCCGGATGGGATTCAGATAAGCTTGTGGCATTCGCCCCGATTTTACTGACCATCGTCTATAATGGCCTCTCAACCGCTTCTCGGGAAAAATCTTACATCGGCTAGCCTTCCCTATTGGCTTCTCCAATTGTGGGGGAAAGCTTACTTCCCGAATGCCACTCGGATAATCAATGAACAAAAGGGTCGGGATCCCTCCAATGCAGTCTCTGTGGAGGAATACATTGATTATTTGGGTAACAAAGAAGGGACTCGACAAAGGGTAACACCTGAAGAATGGTTCCCATTCCCGATCTTTCTTGCCAAAAACCCAGATTTTCAATTGTTCGGTTCTGACCTTCCCGAACGAGCAACTCCGCTATGGAATTCTATCCTATGCCATCGGGAGCTTCCACTCATGGTTTCCTCTCATAGCTACTTCCACGTCATTGCTGAGTCATACACTCCTAACCTCTATAGTAGGCAATTTGATCTTGTGCAATCAATCTCCCTTCATTTTTTCAAGACCATTAACCAACCATGGGACCGCTATGACGACAAGGCTCTTTATCATGATATAGTTCTTGGTTGAATTAAACGGTTTTACCAAAAAAGAACTGGAGGTTCCTCTACCTCAGCCAATTTCCTGTTATGTAGTTGTTGCCTGAGCATTTCATGCTCTGTGGGATAGCTTTTGCCATTCCAACTTCACCGAAGGTTTGTCTCTTCCTCTTAGTAGAGCTTGGAGTAATAAAGGTATTGCCCTATACTTTTGTTGTTATGCTGCTCTATTTTGATATTAAAAACCTTTTCTTTCCTATTATCAGCGTTGATTTAAGCGCCTAAGAAAGCTTGGTTGGAGGTCGAGAAGAAGAAGAAGAAAGTCGAGAAAGAGAAGAAGATGAAAGGTCGGGAAGAGAAATCTCCCAAAAAAACTCATGGTGTACCCTCTGAGGGTACTGTTTTTGAGAAAGTAGTCCATCCTCGAGTTTTAAATCCTAAAAAGCCCAAGGCACAGAACAGAAAAGCCACAAAATCTGCCTTGATAGTCTTGAAAGAAACACTGGGCCCCGAGGGTGATTGCTTCGAACCTCCTTCTAAAAAGCCAAAAATCTCCGAGAAGAAATCCATGACCCCGAAGTCGACTCATGAATCTAAATGGGTTTCATTTGCTGCCAAGAAGGAGGTGGTTGTTGAAGACATCATCTCCCCTAGATCCTCAATCGTGCCAAAACCGAACACTACTTAGGTTGTTGCCCTAAAAATCGGGGGAGAGATTTCCTTGGCCAGGAAATCGGCAATCATTTCTTCAAAGCATAATCTTTCAACCTTCAGATTTCTAGATTGAGTATATTGCCATCCATGATTACTGACTTTGTGATGATTTTCAGGAAATGCATCCAAGAAATTGGTTAAAATTTCCCACAGGGGTAAGAGCGCCTTAGCCCGAAACTTTTGGTAGCTCGGGCTGAGGTAATCAAGGCAGGCCTCTCCTCGATAACCTCTCCTCGACCAAGGGTTACTGTAACTCCTCCTCGGCCAAAAGCCTCTGCCACGAAGAAAAGGAAAAAACTTGTACCCATTGAATTGGTAAAGACAAAGGAACATGATCCTTACCTTCAACAAGCAGTAAGTTCTTCGATGTCACAGTCTCTTTCCTTTTTAGCCATGTTCTTAACCCTTTTATCCAACCAGGCGGAACAATCCAAGTTGAAAGCTCCAGGGTTCAGGGTTCCCCGAGGCCAGGGTGACTGTTTGCAAGCCGACTTCGAATCATTCAAGCTGGAGTTGCTTGTTCGGCCCCAGGTAATTATTACTCGAAAAAATTTACAAGTGAGGATTACCTTTTATTGACCATCGATTTCTTCGTGTGCACCAGGAAACCCCAGAGACAATCCCCGAGAACCCCCGCGACGGAGCTGGTGAAATTGTTCAGATAGAGCCCGAGGAAATGACTAGTTTGTCTCCCAAACAAGTTACCACTAAGGAACACATTCGAGAAGATACTGAAGAAGAACGTGATGTAGTTCCTACGAGTGTTGTTATTATTTCTGAACATCATTCACCTGCTCCGGCTGAGGAAACTATGGATGAAGGTTTGGATCCATCCAGTGTTTTTAAGGAGGTTTCCAAGATTGTCGAAACCGTTGCTGCTGAAGTTATTTTTTTTATTTTCTTCAACACTTCTACGATGATTTCTATTTTTTTTTGTATATGGGCAGATTCGGGGATACTTGATGGGAGCCCAGTATCGGTGGCAACTCCCATCCTTGAGCGAGTCAAATCGCCTCCTAGCCCCGACATTTCCATAGCCGAAGAATCAATCTCCACTTCTGAAAGCGCACAGACGCACGCCATTTTTGAACTTGCACCAGCCCTCACACTGGCTATAAAAAATGTTCCATTATCTGAAGAGTCCATGTCCCATTTTATCGAACACCTGCTGAATCCAGATCTCTCTCTACCAGACTTCCTTGATGTATTCTTATCTCCAAAGATGATCAAAGTCTTGAAGAGTCTCTGTTTCGCTAGCCTGTCGCCCAGAGACAATATTTCGACTGCTGTTATAGAGTTTGTTCGAGATGCTTTCTTCCAAAAATTTGTGGAAAACTTTCAACCGATCCTTGAAGACGTACCTTCTGAGAGTTTGAGCCCCACGATGTCTGTCGACGAAGAAAAACTTCTCGAACAAAAGAAGATAAAATGCTCGGAGGCGTTAATCAAGGCCAAAGAAGATGAGCGCAATTGACTTAGGAGATTAGAGAAGACTCGTAAAGATGTAGAATCGTTAAATCAAAAACTTCAACGGGTGGATGATAATCTTGGACAACGAAGAGAACTCGAAGCATTCCGCCAACGAACTACCATCACCGAGCAAGTGTTCGAGGCCAAAATCTATTTGCATGGCCCTCTTCAGATATTGTTGAAATCATTACAAGATCGAAAATAGTCTTAGTGTAGTCTTTTGTACTTGTAATCATTTTTTCTTTCTGAAAGGAATATGGCATTTTACAACCTAACTATTCATACAAGGCCCACAACTCGGGAAACTTGAATTTCAATATCTCTTTATTTGCTTCCCAAATGGAAGGGACATACCTTTTGAGATATTGACCGTTAATACTTCGTCGATGGGAACGCCCTTAAGAGATTCTAACAAATACTTGTTTCCCGAATATACTTCTTTAATTCGAAAAGGTCCTTCCCAATTAGGATAACATTTTCCGAATAAGTAATCTTTTTTCCCAATTGGTAAAATGGTCTTCCACACGAGATCACCTTTAGCATACTCCTGGGCTTTGACTCGTTTATTATATGTCTGAGCTATTTGCTCTTTCTGAATCTTGATCGAGTCTAATGCCTCAAATTATTGTCAATCTAATGAATCAAGCTCAACCAACATTATGTCTGAATAATCTACATGGTCAAACAAATTCTGATAAGCTATTCACATTGAATTGGCTACGATTTCGCAAGGTAAAACTGCGTCATGCTCGTACGTTAATCGATATGGACTAGTTCCCGTACTTTTCTTAAAACCAATACGATGAGCCCAGAGATTAGATTGGAGCAAATCAGCACATTCCCATGGATTCCTATCGATCATCCTTCGGATATTGTCTTTGATAATTCTATTCAATGATTCGGCTTGCCCATTATCCTGAGCGTAATACGGAGTTGAGTTAATAATTTTGAATCTGAATTCATCAGCGAAAGCCCGAATCTCTGCTCCATTAAAGGTTGTTCCTTGATTCACGGTAACTGATTGAGGCAACCCAAACCTATAAATGATATTTTCTTTTATAAATCAGATAACCCTTTCTTGTGTTATTGATTTCATATGGATTGCCTCAATCCATTTGGTGAAATAATCCGTGGCTACAAGTATGCATGAATGTCCTTGCGTAGATTTTGGATGAATTTCACCAATGACATCCATGGCCCAGCCTCAAAAGGCCAAGGTTTTACTATAGAATGTAACTCGGTAGAAAGTACTCTAGGAATGTTTTCGTGTATTTGGCAAGTCTTGCCATCGCTATGCAATCTTTTCTAACTGAAGGCCAAAACAAATCGTGCCTACGAATGACCCAAGCCATTTTATCCCCGGTTTGATGTAAACCACACAAACCATAATGGGACTCGACCATGACTTTCACAGCTTCATCGGCTTTGATACATCGAAGAAGCAATCCCTCACTCCCTTTGCAGAATAATTCTCCTTAGACAAGAACATAATTCCTTATCACTTGTTTCAAGAAGGAATTCCTTCCAACAGAAGAGGGGTCAGTCAATGCTTTAATTAATTCTTCTTGCCAATCCTTGAATTGTTGTAAGACAGATAAAGCCATTATCTCGGGTTCGTTGTTGTCATGATTAAATAACATTTTCCTTTCGATGACAATTTCTTGACTTAGCTTTGAGTAAGGTATATGGCATCGTGATTCCTTATTCCCAAGCCAATTCAAGACCAATGATCAACGCTTCATATTCTGCACGATTGTGAGTATATTTTCCCTCGATTTTGCAAGTGATCTGCATAGGAAAGCCTCTTGGTGAAAAGAGTGCTACCCCGAGGCCTTGTCCGTATTTTGTACTTGATCCATCGAAATAAAGTTTCCACAGAGGAATGTCTACGAGTGTTATCTCATTAGGTAGTTCAACATACTCGGGTAAATGGTGATCAACCAAAAAATTAGCCAATGCTTGACCCTTAACCGATTGTTGTGAAACAGAATTTAAATCGTATTGTACCAACGCTAAAATCCATTTGCTAATTCGTCCTTTTAAGAGTGGACTACTTAGCATAAATTTAAGCACGTTAGTGTTAGCAATGACAAAGATTTTGTGGACAAGAAAGCAATGTCTTAATTTTATCGAAACAAAGTACAATGCCAAACTTAAATTTTGTATGTATGGATAGTTACATTTGGCGTCATTCAAACTTCTACTTAAATAAAATACAGCTCTTTCTCATCCGTATTTGTTGTCCTGTGCTAAAAAAATACCCGAGAGACTCTTGCGTTGTTGCTATGTTCAACTTGAGTGTCTTCTCGGGTTGTGGTGCAACCATCACTGGTAGATTGGCGAGATGCTCTTTGATGGCCTCGAAGGCCTATTGGTGTCATTGTGTCCATATGAAATCATTGATTTCCTTAAGCCGTAAGAAAGGTGAGAACGCTCGAGTTTTACCTGTAGCATTAGAAATGAAGAGGCGTAAGTAATTGAGTTGCTCGAGAAAAATCTACAACTCTTTTTTTATTCGGGGTGGTTTCGCGACAATTATTGTCTTGGATTTATTTTGGTCTATTTCGATAAATCGATTATGAACCAAAAAGCCCAAGAAATTACCCGCGGAAACCGCAAATGCACATTTTTGATGATTTAACTTTAGGCTGTGAGAACGCATCCTTTCGAATGCTCGGGTCAAATCCTCGAGATTTGCTTCTTGAGACCGAGACTTAATGACTATATCATCAATATAAACCTCAATGATACGTTCGATCAAGTCATGAAATATTGCATTCATGGCTCTCTGATAAGTCGCCCCTGCATTTTTCAACCCGAACGGCATGACTACCCACTCATAGGTTCCTAATAGGCTGGGGCAACAAAAAGTTGTCTTGTGGACATCTTCTTCAGCCATATATATTTGGTTACATCCCGAATAACCATCCATAAAATAAAAAAATATTTGACCCAAAGGTGCTATCAATTAGCATGTCAGCCACATGCATTGAATATTCATCCTTCGGGGTACTACGGTTTAGATCACGAAAATCTATACAGACTCTTATCTTACTGTTCTTCTTTTTTATAGGTACAATGTTTGAAATCCACTCTACATACTTGGAGGTTCTGATGAATCCGGCTTTCAGGAGTTTCTAGATCTCTTGTTGCACCAAGTCCATGACCTCCCCGGTCATTCTTCTCGAAGTTTGCTTGATTGGCTTCGCCCCTTCTTTGATTGGTAGCCTGTGTTCGACCAACTTTCTATCTAACCCGGGCATCTCGTGATAATCCCAGGCAAAGCAATCTTTGAAACTTGCAAGTACCTACACCAATTTAGCACGGTATGTCTCGTCAATGAGACCGCTGATCCATGTGGTCTGAGGCTCATTATCAGATCCTAAGTTAATTTCTTCAAGAGGATCACCAGCCTGCAGTTGTATTTATTTGGCCTCGTGGGCCAACTTTAGAGAAGTTAACCCATTTCCGAGGTTTCCCCTCGAGAATT
This sequence comes from Flueggea neowawraea, assembly GCA_948243855.1. NCBI lineage: Eukaryota > Viridiplantae > Streptophyta > Magnoliopsida > Malpighiales > Phyllanthaceae > Flueggea > Flueggea neowawraea. The sequence goes on along the minus strand of CAODLS010979784.1, from coordinate 356 downwards.
CTTCTTCCTCAATACAACCAAGTTCACAGATTTCGTAATCTTTCGTTCGACCATCTTCCCTTATAATTGCTTCGGTCTTGAAGACCAAAAGATGTTGCATGGAAGCTTGAATAGTTGTCATGCTTTCTTCGATGAACTTACTCATTAAAAGTAAGCTTTTTGCGCGGCTTTCTCTGCCTGCGCTCAATCACCATTACAGCCAACCATTGGACGATTTTCGCGATCTCGGGAGCTGGCCATACGGCTTCGTCTCTTTTTGGGCTCGATGCATCATCCTCACGATCTTCTCCCGAAAGTGAATGTTCGCGACCCTCTTCATGATACTTCAGCAGAAGAGGTCGGCTAGGTGGAGGAAC
>CAODLS010979742.1:0-10334 GCA_948243855.1 Flueggea neowawraea | reverse complement strand
CAGCAAGTAATAAAGGAAAACAAGAGAAAGAAAGGAAACCCATTGATAATCCTTCAATCTTCAAGCAATCCACTTAATCTTGATGTTGATTCACTCCAAGGTGTGTTCTTCTTGAAACCCAGCTCTCTCTCTGACCTAATTCAGTTTCTTTTTTGTGCCACCAGTCTGTTCTCCTCAATTGAATCCTGAAACCTAATAAATAGCTTGATTTCCGTATTTTTCTGGGTGCACACGGACGAAACCCACGACCGTGTCTCGAATCATTCGACCGTTTCTTGCTTTTTTCCTCGGTGGCCAATACACGGACATGGGATCTTGTCTGTGTCTTTACGTCATATGCCCGTGTCCTTTACACTTTGTCCGTGTCCCTCGTTGCTCAACAGGACAGTGAGTTCCACGGTCACGGAAACGCCCGTGTTTCATCCAGCCACGTCCGTGTCTTCATTTATTTGACATCAACATCATTCCAAGTCTTCTATCAGTGTAATCCACCTGTTCCACGGCCGTGGGACACCAAATGAAGACCGTGCCTTGCTCCCAAAACCTCAAACATCATCATTCGGACTCCATTTCAACTTGCTTTCACTTTTTACCATCAAACCATCATTATTTGACATGAGGAACACAATATAAAGCATAAAAGTACCAGAACTCATGATAAACGCTTGTTCTACCTCAAAAACATCATGAATTTAATCACATAAATATGCACAAATGAACGTTTATCAGTACGCACATAGAAGGCAATGCAGTGCATGCAGATGCATTGTATCAGAAAAGAAAAATGCTCCAGGATTCATACTACACACGTGGTAGAATGTACTATGCTCGTAGACGGGCTTGTGATACAAATTGAAGAGAGCTGAAGAAAAGAAGACAGATCATACTCTGTGTTATCCGTGTAAAATGCACGTTGAAGAGTAAAGGAGAGATCTTTGAATAGATTAACTATGCATGTAGTATACTTACAATGCACATAGACGAGCTACAAATAAGCTGGACTATCTGACAAATCCAAGACACTCTTCGGGATTTGAATTTGAATATTCTCTGACACATTCAAATGAATAATCAGAGATTTGATCTTGGAGAAACATGTTAACACCCGTAGCAGAGGGTGCAATGCACGTGGAAGACAGTCTGGGCAGAATTGAATAAATCTAAAATTTGTTCAACGCACATGGAACAACATAAAATGTGCACAAAATAGATGAGCTACACACACAAAAGGCGATCATTACACGAAGTAGCCACCTAGTATCAAATCAATTCAAGCAGTGGCTACTGGACTTAATGTTGTGCACACAAAAGGAGATTAGCGTGCGTACTACGCTGATGAAATCACTTACTATGCACGTAGAATCTATAGTATGCACGTAGCATGGGTGATGTCAGTACTGGACAAAATTTTCCACTCTCTCACAATGGCTACTTTGAAGCTTCCAATAGCTATATCCTTTTAAGAGGCTATATAAAGACATCCCATATCAGAAAAGAGACAAGAAAGACCGTTGATAAACTTGCTATTCATTTTCTCTTTCATTTCTACCTTTCTAACCCATTTGAGCTACTTAATTACAATCTTATTTATGGGTTGGTGTGAGCCTTAATCTGTTATACTCTTGGGTTGAATTTGTAACAAGCAAGGTTGTTTGCTTTGGGTAGATAGGTCTCCTTATTTTGCTTTAGAAAACAAGAGTGGTTGCTAGTGAGCCTTAGAAAACTAGAGTTTTGGTTTCCTAGTTGAGCCCGCAAAAATTAGAAGTTTGGTTTTCTTGTTTTGTCCTTAAAACAAGTGGTTTCGGTTATCTAGTTGAATTCGCTAAAACTAGGGAAATTATTTTCTTGTTGAGCCCTAAAAAACAAGCTATAATGGTGTGCTTGTTGATCCCACAAAAACAAGTGGTGTAAATGGTTTTCCTCCACCCGGAAGTGAAGAAGTTAGTTAATTGAAATTCTCTAATGAATCTAGAGGAGTGGGCATAGGTCAATGAGGACCGAACCACTATAAATTAGATTTGTGCTCTCTTCTGTTTCTCTCTCTCTCTTACTTGTTTTGCACTTGCATTTGTTTTATTTTGTTGTGTGTGAATTGGATCTTTGGTTTTAACTTGCTTCCGCATTTGATATTCTGATTTGATCTTAAAAGAATTTGTATAAACTTTGTTATTTGCTTTGTGTAAGAAAAGATTTTCAACAAAGTTCTTCAATTGATAAAAATCCAATTCACCCCCTTTTAGATTTTCATTCCACATTGGGACCATATCAGGGCTTTCAAGAAATGTGAATACGGTTAGTGTTACCAATGATTTATGGAGATCTACGTAGAATGTCCAATACATGGTTGTGCTTGCCATTTTGTTGAAGATGATTTTGTATTGCAAAAGCGTCTATTGAACTTTTTTTATATCCCTCTCCACATATGGGTATAATAATTTATGATGCATTGAAAAGATGTTTTGCTGAATGGGGAAATGAGAGTAAAGTATGGACTATTATTGTAGATAATGCTTCATATAATGATGCTACTCTTGAAAACCTTTTAAAAAGACTTGGAATTAATCAAAAAACTTCCTTTAGATGTCAAGCTTTTTCATATGAGATTTTGTGCTTATATTCTGAATATTTTGGTGCAATATGGTTTGAGTGGAACTGGTGGTATCATACATGACATTCATGAAAGTATGAAGTACATTGGAAAGCGTGTTTCTCGGTTTCATACATTTAGTAATATTGCTAACTAACTGAAATTGCCCAAAAAGAAGCTTGTTTTAGATTTTGAAACTAGGTGGGATTCCACCTATATGATGTTATCTATTGCTTCAGAGTATGAGGAAGTTTCTTTCGGTACAAGCAATTAGATGAATCATACAATTTCTTGTCTTCAGATGATGATTGGAAAATCATGTTGTGTGCTTCTTCCTTGAAAACTATAATAAAATCACCAATGTGGTTTCAAGTAGTGAATATCCAACTGCTAATTTATTCCTATTTGAAATTTGAATTATAAAGAAAGTGTTGGATGATGAATGGAAAAGTCCTAGGGCTTGTTTGGTATGACTTATATTTAGCATTTTGTGTATTTAGCATGTTGAATTAAGGGCGGTTCACATTTGATTCCTTCTATATTTTGATTAATGTAAAAAACTTAGTAAGATATTCTTTGAGAAAGAAAACAAATTTATGATCAATGAAGACAAAGAAAAGTCAAGAAAAGGTGTTCCAGACCTTCAGTAGTCGATTGGAGAAAGTGGCAAATCAACTGGCGGACAAACAAAGTGACAAAAGAGCTTGGTAGTCGACTATTTAAGGCAGGAGTCGACTCATAAGGTTGGCGAGTTGACAGGTGACATTGGTGAGTCGACCCATGATGATCATGATTGTCAATTTGACTAGAAATGGCATTCACGTGATGCACAACGATCATATAACGGATATGTGAGTTGGGTAGTCGACCGATGAAGTGGGTAGTCAACTCACGAAGAATAAAGAAGTGAAAATGCCTTGGGTAGTCGACTAGTGAGATCTGTCAACATAAAAAATGCTTCATGATTGATTTCCAACGGGTCTCTACACTATTCCAACGACTAGATCAACTTCAAGAGTGTCTCAAACACTATAAATAGATGCTTCAAGGATAGAAGAAAGCACCTAACTCATTGCTATAACAATTCCACATTTGGTGCTAAAAAATTAGCTTTGTTGTGGGTATATTTACTTCATTCATATACACCAAAATGCCACCACTTTGTTTCTCATTTGTAAACCTTGTAAGGTTTCTGTAAACACTTTGAGTTAGCATTAGGTTTGTTATTAGTCTATAGAAAACAATATTGTAAGGGCTTTAGAGGTGTGAGCCTAGGGAGAAATCAACCTTGTATAGGCCTTAGAGGTATGAGCTAGAATCAACCTTAGGTTAGGTTTGGAGGTATGAGTTGCAATCAACCTCATTGTATTGGCCTTGTTGGATTGAGGAATCAGTCATCGTATAGTGGATTGGGAAAATCCTAAGTGAGGAACTTAGGTTGTGGACGTAAGCGTCAAGAATTGGCCGAACCACTCTAAATCGCTTGTGTTAATTTTTCTCTTTTCACAACTCTCAACACCACAACTAAGAAGACCAAAAATATAATCCAACAAGTTCCAACATAACATCTTGTTGAAAGACATGCCTTCTATATAAATTTTCACTATTTAATCATTATCAATCATTACAAAAACTACAAATAAGCCCCTAATTATTTTATAAGGGAAATGGTGAAGAAGATGAAAGAAAATCGAGACAAAGTATTGGGGAGATCACAACTTGTTGATTGCTATTGCTACAATTATAGATCATAGAGAGAGAGAAAGAGAAAGAGAGAGAGAGAGAGAGAGACCATAGTGAAAGCCAAAAGTCTTCACCATATCATGAATGTTATGCATGATACCACCAATAGACTGAAATGCAAAACGTCTTCACCATATTTATACCCTTCCTTGTGGCTTGCAATGCAACCATTATAAGAATTATTTGGATCAACAGAGCGATGGAAACTCGTAGAAATAGAATTAGGAAAAGAAAACGGGATGCCCTAATAATGTCTCACTTCATTATTCCTCATCAATTGCATATGAATATTCTATCAAAACTCGGAGTAAAATCTCTATTTCCATTTAAGTGCGTGTCTAAAGCTTGGTCTATTCTAATCGATAATCTGGATTTCAGAAATTTGCATTCCAAGAATTGCAGGGATAAAAAAGATTAGCGTCTTCTCTTGGATTTCTTTGGCGATGTTTATAGGAGAACATATTTGGCAGGGTTTGTGAATTGATACCCGAGAAGCGATATCCGAAAAGCCATCCATTGGACGCGTTCAAAAGTTATGTCTGTTTATAGAAGTTACAAGGGCTTAGTCTGTCTAGGCCTTCACAGTGTGAATCGCAGTGAGTACGACAAAACTAAAATTGCCTTTTGGAATCCATCAACGACAGATTTTACAATTTTTCCAATAATTAATCTAGATCAAGTTTTAGGAGCAAAAATTCTACCTCCATATACTCGTATTCCTTGGATTGCATTTGGTTTTGATCACAAAGCTAATGATTACAAGGAATGTAATAAAAATTATCACTTTCTAATAGGAAATATTCTGTGAATATTCTGTGTATTAGCTGTACACTCCATATCTAGCTAGATTTAAGATTTAGTTTCCTATATGAACACAATTACATGGTAATTGGTTTCATGTTTTTCTAGGGTTGTAATCCTTTATATATGTGTTATTTTCATGAAGAATGGAGGCCGAGAGTTTCTTTCAAACATTGATTTGTCTCTGAAATATTTCTCATGGTATTAGAGACATGAGTGGGAACTCGAGTGGCGACAAAAAGGATGGAAGTGATGCCTTAACCAAATTGACCATGTCTCCATATTTACTTTCAACAACCCATAATCAAGGAATATCATTACTCAGATTCAAATGAAGGGAGCGAATTATGATGAATGGGCAAGGGTGATATGAACGGTGCTTCAAGCCAAAAAAAATGGATTCATCAATGGTTCAATAAAAGAGCCTTTAGAAAATTCTATAGAATTAGAAGACTGTTGGACTGTTAATTCCATGCTGGTGTGATGGATATTAAACACAATAGAACCAACTTTGCGTTCAACAATCGCACACATCGAAATAGTGAAAGACCTTTGGGATGACATTAAGGAGCAGTTTTCTCTGGGGAATGGACCATGTGTTCATCAGCTCAACAACAGAGTTGGTAGAACGTAAACAACAAGGATACCCATAGTAAATTATTATGGGAAATTGAAGATGATATGGGAAGAATTAGAAAACTATGAGCAAAGCCCGGTGTGTAGATGTGGGGGCTGCAAATGCAATATAGGTGCAAAATTGAATAAGAAACGTGAAGAAGAAAAGTTACATCAATTGTTGATGGGACTGGATGATTCAGTTTATGGAACAGTACGTTCCAACATTTTGAGTACTGAACCATTATTGAGTCTGAATCGCGCATATGCTATGATGATTCAAAAAAAGCGAATTTGCAATATAACTCATGGAAAGGAACAACGGAGTGAGCATATGGCCTTTGCCATCCAAAAAACATCGAGTTTGAAGGGACAAACTGAAAAATAAAGATAAATCTACGATTTGCATGAATTGTAACAAATTGGGACATAATGTTGAATCATGTTTTCAGCTTATTGGTTTTCCAGATTGGTGGGGTGATTGGCCAAAAGGCAGCGGACGTGGACGTGGATTAGGAGCATCAAAACAATCCACTACTTCAGGGGGAAGAGGACGTGGTGGACCAATTCGGGTGAATGCTGCGATTGTGCCAACGCAGGAAGGGAAGACAATCGAAGCAGAAAAGGGAAGTTTATGAGGGCTGAGTGACGAGCATTGGAAAACTCTGCTTAATCTCTTAAATGCTCAAAAGAATGGAAATCAAGAAAGATTGAATGGTACGTATAACACTATGGATTGCATAATTGACAGCGGAGCTTCTCATCATGTGACAGGAAACCTTGAATTGATAAGCAACGTAAAAAATGCTCATCTTGTTCCTGTTGGATTACCAGATGGAAAGGAAGCCATGGCAAAGAAGGAAGGACTTGCGATGTTAAATAAAAATATGAAATTGAACGATGTTCTATATGTTCCCAATCTAAAGTGTAACTTGATTTATGTATCACAACTTATTGAGGAGATGAATTGCACAGTTCTGTTCACTAACAAATTTTGTGTAAAACAGGACCACACTTCGAGGATGCTGATTGGTGCAAGTGAGAAGCATGAGGGGCTCTATTACTTCAAAGGCAAGGACGACATAAAGTGTGCTAAGGCTTTGAAGACAGTTCGGAAAGATACCTCTGAATTTTGGCATCAAAGGTTGGGACATCGTTCCAATAAGATTGTTAGTTTATTACCATTTGTTGATTCTAGTATTGACAAATGTGCTAGTTGAGAAATTTGCCTTCAAGCAAAACGAAGTAGAGGAATTTTTGTGCCTAGTGATAATAAAACATCTAGTGCTTTTGAAATGATTCATTGTGATTTATGGGGTCCTTATAGAACTCAAACCTTTTGTGGTTAACATTCATTTTTAATAATAGTTGATGATTATTCAAGAAGTGTGTGGGTTTATCTGTAGCAAAATAAATCCGAAGTTGGACAAACTCTTCGCAATTTCTTTGCATTAATACAAAGACAATTTCGTGGCAATGTGAAGATAGTGCTTAGTGATAATGGTACTGAATTCACTTATTTGGATGATTGCTTTGTAAAAAATGGCATAATACATCAAACTTCTTGTGTTGGGACACCTCAACAAAATGGAAGAGTGGAAAGAAAACAGACACATACTCAATGTGGCGCATGCACTTCGTTTTCATGCAAATTTACCTATTGAATTCTGGGGTGAATGTGTGTTAATAGTAGCATATTTGATTAATAGGACTCCATCTATGTTATTAAAAGGCAAAACACCTTATGAACTTCTATATGGTCAAGCTCCTTCATATGAAAAATATTCGAGTGTTTGGTTGCTTGGCTTATGCTCATTATCAGCGAAGGGAAGGAGATAAATTTACGAGTCAAAGTCGAAAATGTGTCTTTGTTGGATATCCTTTTGGAAAGAAAGGTTGGAGCATATGATGTGAACGCAGGTGAATTCTGTCTCAAGGGATGTGGTTTTTGTGGAAAGTCAGTTCCCTCATATACATGAAATCAATGATGAACAAGGAAAGAATGTTCATGATGCGGTAGAAGATTGCTTTGTTGAAGAAGAATTGGCACTTTTCTATAGGGTGCCTAAACAAAAGAAAAGTGATGAGCAGAATAAAGATGTGCTTGAGCCCAATACTGACATGCAAAGTCAAGATGTGATTGTAGCAGTGGGGGTGTATGACCGAAGATGAACAAGTTTATCAATCTGAAGAGTTGCTTGGTCGAGGTCATAGAGAAAAGCGTGGATCTATTTTGCTGTGGGATTATGTTTTACATACTATAAAAGTAATGAGCCCTTCTGCAAACTCACTTGGCCATCGACATTCCTCAGGTAGTCCCTATCCTATTGCTCAATATGTGAACTGTGATAAATATTTTGCGCATCACTGTGCTTTATTAGAATCTCTTACTACAGGTGTTGAACCTAATTCCTTTGCTCAAACTGTAAAAGATGAACGGTGGAGAGATACTATGAAGATAGAAATACAAGCTTTGGAAGATAATGGAACATGGACGGTAAAACCATTGCCCCCGGGAAAACAAGCAATCGGATGCAAATGGGTGTATCAGATCAAGTATAATGCAGATGGAACGATTGAACGTTACAAGGCTCGATTAGTTATTCTTGGAAATAGACAGGTTAAGGGAATAAAGTACAACAAGACTTTTGCACCTGTGGCAAAATGGTTACAGTTCGCACTTTTCTTGCAGTAGCTGCAACTAAAAATTGGGAAATTCATCAAATGGCTGTGCATAATGCATTTTTACATGGAGATTTACAAGAAGGCATATGCCTTCTGGTTTTTATGCACATAAACCAGGAATGGTATGTCATTTGCAAAAGTCTTTGTATGGACTGCGACAGACTCCTCGATGTTGGTTTTCCAAATTGGCCTCTGCCTTGAAGGAATATGGTTTCAAGCAATCCTATTTCGATTACTCTCTTTTCACAATGCAGCAGTGCAAGGTACAAGTCGATGTTCTTGTTTATGTTGACGATATTATTGTGTCTGGTAATGATCATTCATCTATTCAAATATTTAGTCAGTGTTTGAGTTATTACTTTCATATGAAGGATTTAGGAGTGTTAAGGTATTTTTTGGGTATTGAAGTTGCACGCAGTTCTGAAGGAATTTATTTGTGTGAACGAAAATATGCTTTAGATATTATTTCAGAAGTTGGTTTACTTGGAGCTAGACCAGTTTCTTTTCCTATCGAACAAAATCATAATTTGGCCAAGGCAAAATGTGATCTCTTGTATGATCCAGAAAATTACAGACGTTTGGTGGGTCAACTAATTTATCTCTCTGTTACTCGGCCTAAATTATCTTATTGTGTGCATGTGCTAGCTCAATTTATATAGCAACCTCGAAAAGAACATTAGGAGGCAGCCTTAAATAGTGGTTCGTTATTTGAAAGGAAATCCTATTCAAGGAATTTTGCTCTGTTCGCACAGTGATTTGCAACTTTCTGCTTGGTGCGACTTCGACTGGGCGAGTTGTTGTCTCACTCGTCGATCATTGACTGGTTGGTATATTCAATTAGGAAGTTCTCCGATTTCCTGGAAGACCAAGAAGCAACACACTGTTTCTCAATCTTCTGCTGAAGCGAAGTATCGCTCAATGGCCATGACTACTTGTGAATTAATATGGTTGCAAGGATTATTATTGGCTCTTGGTGTTAATCATTCCGGGCATGCACAATTATATTGTGACAATCGGGCCGCTTTGCATCTTGCTGCAAATCCAGTGTTTCATGAGCGCACCAAACATATTCAGATCGATTGCCATTTTGTTCGAGATGCTGTTCATGGTGGTATTATCAGGCCAACTTATGTTCCCACTAGTTCTCAATAGGCTGACATCTTTACAAAAGCATTGGGTGGTCGCCAATTTGACTTCTCCTTTGCAAGTTGGGCATTCATAATCTGCATGCTCCACCTTGAAGGGGGTGGTAATAGGAAATATTATGTGAATATTCTGTGTATTAGCTGTACAGTCCATAGCTAGATTTAAGATTTAGTTTCCTATATAAACACAATTACATGGTAATTGGTTCCGTGTTTTTCTAGGGTTGTAATCTTTTATATATGCGTTGAACCAAGAGTGGTTAACATTTGAATCCCTTTGTGTTTCGATGATGAACAAAATTGAGTTTGATACTTGAGTATTTTATGATGACCGTTCAAAGCCTAACTCGAGTAAATGAAGATACAACTCAATTTACACGTTAACATTGCTGTCCAGAAGATCCAAAGTGTAGCATGGAAATTCAACTCGAGTTACAGAAGATACAACTTGAGTTAATCAGTGGCTAGACAAATCAATTTACACGTTAGTCCAACTCGAGTTATTGAAGGTCTATACAACTCGAGCTACACAGTTGCCAACTCGAGTAAGAGTGTTATCTAGCAGCTACGAAACAAGTGCTGAAACTCGAGTAAGAACATGCATAACTTGAGTTGATCAAATACTGGGCAACTCGAGCTAAATGAAGGCTAACTCGAGTAAATATCCTGGAATAAATTTAACTCGAGTAAGATACTTGGATAACTCGAGTTAGAACTTGGAGGCAAAGTCTGACATAATGCAATGGTCATATTTATGG
>CAODLS010979705.1:0-29449 GCA_948243855.1 Flueggea neowawraea | reverse complement strand
ATGTGCGCGATGTTCAATTTTTCACTGCGTGTGTTCTGCAATGAACACTCGATTTCCAGCAAACTTTGTGCTCCATTACCACATCGCAGTCTATCTTTTCATCGCTTGGTGAGATCTCAGTTTCTTACAAGCTTTTCTACTTACATATTTATTACGTGAGAGCCCGATTTCTCGCAAGTTTTTCTAATCATGGTTTAGTTGTTTTCCACGTGAAAGCCGATTGCTTGCAAGCTTTTCTACTCACGATGTGTTCCAGTGGTTTCAAGATGGTTCTTGTGCAGTGATGGTGAGGAGCCAATTCTCGAACTCACTTAATGTTCTTAGCACTTTTGGTTACAGATGATCGATTTTCTGTAAGCATTTTCTATTTCGTGTGGCCAAGCACCGACTTGCCTTAACCTATTCTTCATTCACAAGAGTAGTTATTCATGTACGAGAAAGAAAAATGTCATTCGTTAAATTAAAAATTACACAAGAAAAAATCAACAAAAACTCAAAGTACTCAACTTTTCACCACCATCTAAAGTATACTTAAAGGAAAAAGCATGACATTTCTAGTGGAAGAATGCCTAGTTGGCCACATGTTGATCATTTGTTTGATTATCATTACTTATTCGATTCCTTGCTTTATTGTTCAGCTCCCTTCTCGATGCTTCACCATCAACAAATTGGTCCAAGTGCCCACCTTGAACCAAGTTTTCAATTTTATTCTTTAGTTCTCGACACTTGTTCGTTGAGTGTCCACTAGCATTGTGGTACCGGCAGTAGGCGTCCATATTTTTCCCTAGAAGCCCTTCAGTTCTTAGGGGAAATGAGACGAGTCCAGACCCCTCTATTGCAGCTAAGATTGCTGACCTCGACTCGCTCAATGGTGTGTACTTCTTGAAGCTGGGACTGAAGTATGCTCTCGAGTCTCCTAACTTTTCTTTCTTTTTGTTTGGTTCCTCTTAAGCCTCTCTATCCTTCCTTTTCTTTTCTTTGTTCTCATTAGCTACCACGATCTTCATGACCTCATCCTGTAGGATGTACTTGTTGGCTCGCACAAAGAGGCCTGTCAAGGTCTTCAGTTGGTCAAGGGACAACGACTCCTGTAGCTACATCGATCGTGTCCCTTGCAACATCGTAGCCACCGCTACTCCAGGTTGTAGATCTTGGACTTCGAGAGTGGCATTCCTGAACCTATCCACGTATTGTCTCAGAGTTTTCTTCTCGCTTTGCCTCACACTCAACAAGTACGTAGCGTCATTCTTGCACCTGCTGTTAATGATAAAGGCGTTGATGAACTCCTTCCTTAACTAATCAAAACAAGAAAGGGACACCTCCTTTAGTCTGTTGAACCATGACCGAGCATGATCCTTTAACGTGATTGGGAACGCACGATACATGATGGCATCTTCCCATCCATGAAGCATCATGATGGCTTCATAGTTTTGAACATGCTCGTGCAGGTCCTCTTTTCCTGAGAAAATCGGCAGTGAGGGCATCTTGAACTTTAGGGGAAGAGTTTTTACCATAACCTCTTTAGTGAAAGGAGCTTTTGCTTTTTGCTGCTTCTCCTCCACAAGAACCAGCTTCTTCTTCTCGATGACTTTTTCTATCATTTTTCTCACGTCTGCCGCTTCTCGAACACTCATCGAAGATTGGGGCTCCACTTCATTCTTCTTCAGAGGAACCCTAAGCTTCCTCTACACGTACTTTCCATAATATCCTGGTAGTTTTCTCTCCTAGCTTTGACCCAAGCATCTGGAACAAGAACATCGAAGTGCTCTTGGCGAGGTGGAGGATTCAGCTGCTCGGACACTTGTGTGTGCTGGTGTGACTTTGTTGCACAACGTCACGCCTTTCTGGGACTCCTCCACTTTGAGCACTTTGGGCATAAGCATGCAAAATGGGCGGGAGCTGTGCTTGAGGAAGGAGCTGTTGGAGCAAGGTCGCCATCTCAGCCAAAGCCTTTTGGTTCTCCTCATTCTGCTTATTGAGCGCTTCATATTCCGCGAGTAGAACGGTATGGATGGCAGTTACCAAGGCTCCTGCTCCAGCACCAACTCTCCTCGCATCCTCCTCAGGATGTCCAGCGTGATTTGAATGTGTTTGCACCATGATGAGTGTTGTAGATGATGTTGATTTACTTCTTCCCGAAAGTCGACGAACAAGGCTTTTCGTTCAGATTTCCCACAGACGGTGTCAATTGTTGTTGCCTCGTAAAAGAACAACAATGATAAGAGAACAAAAACAGTTGGGAATCATGAATGTCGCCTCGTAACCTGAAAGCACAAAACACGATGAGGTCGGGTGGCTCATTGAGGGAATCTCTGACGCTCAAGTTAGTATTGATTTTAGCAGAGTAATAGTGTTTGTCGAGAATAAAGCTTACCTTTGTTAGTTGTCCTCACTACTATTTATAGTGTATGGATTAGTGAATGAATGTTGCAACGTCCCATAACGCTCAGTATTGATGATGATGTGCAACGTTTCAGTTAAAACCTTAAATGTGTTGAATGCTTTTTATTACTCATCATATCAATTTTATTGTGTTTACATCTTATGTAATGGTACAATATATGTAGACCGCATAATATCACGTGAACACAAATTGTTATTGTAATATGTTGTTGCAATTTTTTCATTTTATAAGAGTAATGCTTAGTGACTTATGTTTAGACAAATTTTCTCATCAGAATTTAATTCAGTTTACTAAATTGTTCTTATTTTAACATGCATTTTAACTTTTTTAACTAACTGTTAGAGACAATTTCGTAATCTATATTGAATTAAGATGAGAAAAAATATATGAACTAAAAAAGAACATTATTTTCCATTTTTATAAACATGAATGGACCAGACCATTAGTGAACTGTTTGCTGTGATTGAAATAGACAAGCAAATAAATGCAGGGCGAGACAATGAGCCCATAATTCGGAACCAATAAAAGGCCATGGTTTGAGAAAATGGGATGTTGGGTATTCTGAGAACAAACCATATCGGATGGTTTGACCGGGAAGGGAGCTTCATGGAGGACTTCGTTGACCTTATCATCTATTATAAGTAATGATCTTATAGTATCCATGTATACTATACTATACTATATGCTCATATTTCCTTTGGTGGTTGAAGTAGCCAACTGTTCATAATTTAGAATTGGAGAATGCAAACTGGATCTTTGTCGTCCTATGATCCTAGGACTTCCACCCAAATATTCGTAGATTAGCTGCTTCGTTGGCTATATACTCATTGTAACTTGACTATTATTTGCATAATAGAGGCATTACTTTGGCTGATTACGACTAATTAACACCTCATCTTTTTTGTTCTGATATTGTTCCTTTGATTTAATCAAAGTTTGATAAAAAAAAAATATTTGTAATTTTACGCTTGATTTTAAGTTACTCTTGCTAAATTTATTGTAAATGAGTTGAACCGCTCATGATCAATTTAACATCCAGTTCAATTAGAGTCCCTTTATATTTGATTCAATATACAAATGAGTCAAACTTAAAGAATTTTCAAAATCGTCAAACTTCACTTGAAGTTGATTCGATGATTAATTTGTTGTTCATTTTTTAAGGTCTGGTTTATATAGGTAAGGGAACAAAAATCAGCAATACCAAAACAATGTGCCGAAAAGTGGAAACAAGACAATAATACTTGATGAATATAAAAGAAAACTAAAAACTGCAAATGTAAAATATTGGCATCAATTGAAGAGCATGACATGAGAAAAAAAGAAAAAAAATGGGCAGAACATGGAGTTCATGTTTACTAACTTCATTCTTTTGAAGTTTTAATAAAAAAAGACGACACCTCTCTAAGTATAATTAATACTACTCACTTGTAGTGGAGGAATATCGTGGTTATAATTGAAGATCTTCTCAAAATACAAAATATTCATAAGAGGTCCAGGAATGTGACCAAAATCGTGAGATCCAAAAATCTGAGATAGACCATTATTGGCTATCTAATCTGCACAAAAGTTAGTATCTCCAGGAACAAAATAGAGAGTGGTGCATGTAATAGCTAAGAGCTGGCGCACTCGGTAAACTAAACCTTGATGATGTCCATTCCATTGTGTGATCAAATTCCATTCTTTTGAAGTTTACTTACTATAGTTACTAGTTTAAATATTAATAATTAACATGGAGTTCATGTTTCATTTTTTCCCTTTTTTTTGCGTAAAGTTACCTTTCTGGGTGTTGATAAGTGTTTTTCTTTGCATGATCATTTTCAATTGCCAACCCCGTAAAGTATATATATTCATAGTTTGTTCAATTGTTGATGAAAAGATATGTTATCTGTGTTAGTTCTCTACTGAAGGTGAAAGAGGATGATGAAGGGGACAAATTGGAAATCAGTTTGTCTCAGAGTCACTATTTATAGATCTTTGATATGGTATGTGAATCCAGGAAGGCGGTGGTGTAGAACTGTTTTTTATGCTCTCTAATAATGCGCGCAAGACGAGTGCAATGTGTTGAGGACAATTAGTCATAGGAGGCTTAAGGCCACATCTTGAGTTTGCAATATGACATTTCATTGACATGCGTCCTCATCAAAGTAAAGTGAGAAAAGAATTCTTTCTATTGCTTCAATGAATAGATTACGATTCCTTTTTTCAATATTGTTTGAGAATTCTTAGATTGTGATAAAAGAATTCTTTTGATTGCCTCCCATGAATAGGTTAAATTTAGGCCTTTCAATGTCGTTTCATAATGGAAGCTAATTTGTTGTTAGATGAATGATTTGTGCTCTTTAAATCTTTGATACTAGGTAATCTAGTATTCTTGTGCATGAAGATAATCAATTCAGTCGTTGTGGTTGGACTTTATTATGGATTTCTGACCACATTCTCCATGAGTCTCTCTTATCTCTTGCTTCTCCGAGGTCGGATTATGAAAAAAGGAACTGAGAAGAAGGTAGCTTGGAGAGGTTTAATCGCGATTGTTGTAGGGACCTTTCCGATGAAAAGTATGTGACTTGAAAAACAAGCGCCCCCCAAGATTTTTAATTTTCCTTGTTATTTGACTATCTAACTAACTATGTGGAGAGAACAATGAGACTCTATAAGGACCCCTTCTTGATATGAAGGTGTCACAAAATACCTGAATAAATACTTATCAAAAAAGTACCCAAATAAATCCGACAGGTCAAATTACCTTATTACCATTAGTTAGTAATTGTCATTACTTAAATGGAAAACGAAAACAGTAAAGGAGCTGAAGTTACATGAAGAGAGGGTAAAAGGAGAGGGTGCATAAAAAAAAGTGGCCGACAACTCTAAAATCTAATTAAAAGATATACTAAAAGTTAACTAAAGTAAATGGTTTTACCATTTAACTTTTAATTTAAAAATTATTCTCCGCTTAAACAAGATAATTACAAGTGGTAATTATACCCTGCACCTCGAATACTTTTATTAATTTGTTCCGCACGGTTAATTTTGGTATTCTTCGTTACACTTAATACAATTTTAAATGGATTTTTCAGATTACTTTTCCACGTTGTTAATTTTTTATGCACACAGTGTCCCTTTTTTTACACGTTAATGTTAAACGGCGTCGGTTTACTGACAGCTATTAATTTTTTTTTCAAGAGCTGAAAGTTATTAATTTGGCTTACTGATTTGGGTTTTTGGCGGCGTTTCCACTTTCTGTTGCGGGTCATTTTGGGTTTTTGGCGGCACTAATTATTGTTTGTTCAGTATTTTCTTGACCTTTTTCCCAATTACCAATGGGAAAGATTAATTTTTTAATTCTTAAAAAATTTTACGATTTTATTGCGTGTTGGTTTGGTTGTTGATTGTAATGATTACTTTTTTTTAGCCTTTTAACTTTTTTTTTTTCAATTACTATTGTAAGTGGTAAATTTTTTAATTTTGAAAAAAAATTCCACCAAAACACTTCTCTTTTTTTATAAGTTATTTATATAATCTTTAAATATTATTTTTTATTATTGATATGCTTTCTAAATATTATTTATATATTTTTTATAGAATAAATAAGTTATAAATAATTCATCAATTACTCTTAAAAATATTATAAAATTTGAACATATATATATTAAGTGTAAAATAATTATAAATAAGTTTAGTATGTTGTTTATATATTGTTGGTATATTGTTATTTTGTTGTTGATATTTTTCTATATTTTCAAATTCAAAACGTCTTATTTATATGTTATTTATATATTGATTAAATATTATTTATATATTATTGATATCTTATTTATATGTTGAAAATAATATATAAATAAATCTGTAATTTATATATTATTGATTTGTAGTCTATATATTGTTTATATAATATTTATATCTTATTTACGTGTTATTTTTAAATCTTTAATTTATATATTGTTAATTTTTTATTTATATATTATTTATATGTTGTTTGAAAATTATTTATATATTATTTGAATCTTGTTTATATGTTGTCAATATCTTATTTATATATTATTTGAATGTTATTTATATATTATTGATATATTATTTGAATATTATATATTTTCTATCCTTGTAAAACAACATTTAAACAACGTTATAAATAAAAAACCATCAACATGTTGATTGGACTCAGTTATAAAAATGAAGATTGCATGTTTCTTTTTCTTTGAAAGTGACAAATATTAAAACTGGGGACTCAACAATTAAAAAGGATATTTGGTCCTTAGCTAGTAAAAAGTTTCTAATATCATCTTCAATGTTCATTTTCAATATAAACAAAATTTCTTTATTTATTTATTCATACTCACACATTTTTGCGTTCATCTCTGCCTTTCTCTTCCATCTTTTCATTTACATTATATTTTGGTACATTAATTATATTTTCCGATGCATCTTTATGTAACTCAAGAAAATATTCCCCAATATATCTTTTTGAAACTGCGAAGTTTGTGTTAGAATCAGAAAAGCAATTGCAGGAGAGAGATATTTGCTGAATTAAAAGACAAGATAATAAGTCACAGTGAAAATGGTCCCTCGTTGGTGTAGTGAGTGACAGAATATGTTGAATTTTTCTTTGAGTTCCAGTTGTGATTTGGCCCGTCTGTGTATTCATAATATTCATTAGCGGCGCAGGGTCTAAATTTTGGATTTTTTGGGCCAAATTTTGAAATTGGGCGGCCTATTTTTGTGATATGTTATTCTTTAGTCCTAATTACAATTAACGTGGGTATTATGCTAGCTATGAGTTAATTCGATATAGTACGAAGTGTGGGCTTGTCAACAGTAACTGGCTTGATACTTTGTAAGGTTGCGAAGCCCATGTTAAAACCCTTCGCGGTCCAATTTCATTCCATGGTTTTGATATGCGATATGATCAAATAACACTATCGTCAAGACAGAGACATGAAGTTATATGTATACGGATGCAATTTTAGTTTTCCAGGTTGAACACACTTTTTGAGTAGACTTATTGGACTAGTTTTGATTGATTGTTCAATTTGTTACCACTAGTAGCTGAGCCAGGAATCAAATGAGATGAGATCGGTATTAAGCCAAATAAGAAACCCAAATTCCAAACGGCGGAGGTGAATCGGCGGTGGGAGAGTAAGGTAATCCGGACATCCGGTGGGGTCGGCCTGGACTCTGCCACTGGTTACCACTTATCATGCTGACATTTCTTCAATTACATGAAGATTCCAAGTTTAATTCTAATGGAAGTAAATAAAATGACTAGTAAAAAAACATTTTTTCAGTTGCAAAAGAAACGTAGGCCTGTAGCGCGCCTTTCACTCAGTAAGAATTTTCAGTTTAGAGCAAGAAAAGTAAATATAACCCAATTAAATTTGACTAAAAATTTGCAGATCACTCATAAAATTCAATGGTTGTAAAATTCAAATCTCAACGTTGCAAGCGTTTGCCCATGAGTTGCAATAGACAGTCGTGAATCCAAACTGCTATAACCATTTTTATGTTTTTGATCTGGAAATTGCTTTAACTAATATTTTACTTGATACGGTGCCAACATTCATACTCACAGACATAGGAAATACCTATTTAGGTATCACTAGACCTTTTCTTTTGTCATGTTATGTTATGTGATTTTAGGCTTTATCATAGAAGAAACACTTGGTGGCATCAAAGGGGCACATTATTAGCAACATATGACTTCCAAGGATAAGAATGGCGAAGCTAAAAGAAGACCCTTCAACTATTTCCAACCCACAAATTGGAGTCAAAATCACCATGGTGGCCAAGATGAAAAATTTATGCGGCCATTGGCTACATTTTCCGGACAACCATCACCATCCACCCATATATTTCCTTCTCAGACTGTTTGGTGAGATCCAAAACAGCGCAGCAGAACAGTTCTTATTGGTCAGCTTGCTTTTTTCATTTCTTGTGGCGACAAAACAAACAACAACACAGTGCGTCAGGGCCTATTTGATCCATAAAGACTTTCAAAAGACCCTTGGCCTTGGCTTTTGTTGGTTGGTGTGATTTGGAAGTTCACGTGTCCAATCGAAGATGTGTGTTGTAGTTACTTGTGTTTTGTGGTAGAACGTCGTGTATCGAAGTGCATATTTGATCAGAATTATGAAGAAAACGAGTGTTAGGTTTATGGACGGATTTCATGTGACAACGATAAGTTATGTTGTTATTTTTTCTGGTGGAGATCAAATGTTGTTTCATAGTTGACTACGGAAACATAGAAGCAAAATTATTATCCCCCAGATTGAACCACAAACGATTACAGTGGCGGAGCCACCAAGGGACTAATGGGTGTGCGAGAAGTTCCATGGGAGCCCCCATCTGGCGGGGCTCCGCCAATGGCAGCACCCTCTGCTCATAGGAGGAACAGAGTCGCCATCTTTGTAGTGGTGATCGGAGGCATCAGATCTGGCAAGTGAGACACAGAGAGTGAGGGAAACGGCGACGTAGAGAACGGGTAGATGACACTGCATGGTTGTGTTTGTGATGTGTTTTGGGAAGTGAGAAATGACTTTATGTTGACTTTTTAATTTACCATATATTGATTTTGGCCAAAAATATCATGTAGCCCCCCGAGTTGTATTTGTTTCTAACTTTTCACTCAAAATGTTAAGAGTGTACAAGAAATCTCCCAATGTTGCTTTAACCGTATCAGCTAGGGTTCCAAACAATAAGCATTTTGAATCACGAACATCACTTGCTATTGCGTGGAAATATCAGCATCCCATTAGGTAATTTCAATCCTAGCCATCTAATTTTTTATTTGGGTAATTTAAGGAACTAATAACATGAAATCCTATCACCCCAATATAATATGACCCAATTTTTTTCCAAAGAAATCAAATCTCGTGTTCGTATGAAGTTGGTTAAAACTGAAAAAGCTCGAGTTTCTCTTTGGTATATCATTTGATTGAATTGACATTACTTCTTTCAGTTACAATTGCATTGATTGAAAGAGTATTTTCTGTCACAAATGTTATCAAGACGGATTTATGAAATAGAATGTGAGATGAATAGATGAATGACCTCCTGATGGTATTTATTGAGATATAAATTTTTATACTAATTAATAATAAAATTATTTTACAACATTTTTAAGCCATAATGACACGTTGAAAACAATTGTCATCGCCCCTTCATGTAAGGCTCCACCTAAGAAAGGTAAGTCAATTGGGAATTTGTGACTGGAGGGATTCATCTCAAGCGGCCCAAAAGATTATAAAAATGAGGGCGAGATTTTAAATCATATGATTTTTGTGATAAGATTATTTGTAATATGATCAGAATAAACATATTTATTTTTTATAATTATAAATATATACTTATTTTTAAAAATAATTATAAAATATATTGATTTTTTAAAATAAAATTTATAATTATCTAAAAAAAATTAAACTTTATCTATTTGAAAAAAATCTAAAAATTGTAATTATCTTAAAAAATTTAAATTTCTTTAAAACATCTAACAATTTATAATGATCTTAAAATTTAAAGATATTTATCTTAAATAATTTGTGGATAAACGTGGGATAGCTTAACACAAATCCTATACTGTGAATATATCTAACTCCATAACAACTTTTTTAATACTAATCTAATTTTAAAATATATTTAAAATAATTTGATAAAATTATTAAAACAACTTATAAGTATTTATAAAAAAAAGGATAAAAATGTTCAAAAAAGTTTTTCACACATTTGATCATCTTAAACTACTAGCCAAACAATTTACTTCCCAATTAGCTTTTATCTTAGACTATATGCATTGTATATTTCATTTTAAAGATAATGAAATTATTGATATCATAATGTGTTAATGATGATATCATCTGTTTCAGAATTACTTTGTTATTATATACTAATCTTTTGAAATATATACTTCACTCCATGTAAATAAACTTTGAATATCTTATTAACTGGCTGACTTACAGTTATGATTAAATCAAGTATATCATTTTACAACAAGAGTTTAAGTGCATGTTTGTGTTTTGATTATATTTATGTTATTCGATGAGTATAATAATCTTGCAACTATTTTCTTTCATGCTCAGATTTGTAAGATCTAAAAAATTTCCAATTTACTTTTAAAAGAGATCCACTAATATGTCTCAACAAAAATATATGAGTATGGTAACTGAGAGAAGCATGAAAGTTGTTGAGTATAACATTCACTCAATTATATGTTCATTGTTTGATGGTTATCATTAGTTTCGGTCGAGTTTAGTGCATTTAAATTAGGTAAAGTGAAATTGAAATTCTATTGAATTTATAGTTGTTTTTAGAATAAAATATATTTTTTAAAACATATAAAAATAAAAAAGATAATATTAAAAAGATAATAAAATAATCACCATTTAGTTTTAAATGTTCACTAATTTGTACTCTTTATCTATGTTATTATTATTCTTTAAAAGATGTTAAATACACTAATTATATAGTTAATTGACATATCACTTTTTATTTCTCTTATTACTAATTTAAAGAGAGTTGATATAGATAAATTTAATATATGTATTTTTAAAAAGTAAATCAAAAAATGGCAATGTTTTAGTCATTATAACAAAAAAAAAGATAAACCACTAAGATCATCTTACATATAGAGTTTTTATTGAATAACTGATTATTTTATCACAATTAAAATATATATTATAATTGTATGAAATTTTTATATGGAGTCTATATGTTTATCACAATTAAAATAAATTAATATTTTCAACATTATTATTTAATAGTTTAATAAAAATATATATTACGTACAATGCACGTGCCTAAGAAGTTAATATATAATAAATATATATAATTTTTTGTAAAATCAAAATATTATGAATAACAGTAAATATCAAATAAGAACTTATTTGGTGGAGAAGCATATGATATTATGAATAATAGCAGTAAAGACTAAAGAGCAGGTAGAGGTAGGTGAAGAGTGCCGAGATTTGAGTATTCGTTTAACTTTTGAGTTTTAAAATTTGTTAATATCGAGTAGAGTATTTAGACTTGGTTCATTTAATTTTTTAGTTTAAAAATTTGTTAATATTGAAATGTATCATGGACAAGCCGAATGTTGAGCCTTGCGAGCCTCTCGGCTCATTGGTATTCTAATTAATTAAGAAAAAATCACATAATTATATTAAAATTGAATATAAAAATTAATTTTTAGGTCTAATTTATTAAAAATAAAAACATGCTTTAAATTATTCTAATAAATGTCAAATATATACTTTAAAAGACTTTAATTAATTAATATATCTATTTTTCATATAAACACAATTCAAAAAGTCTCTAAATTTTTTTAAAAGTATTTAATAATCTACATAATATAATTAGTAGATAGTTTTTTTCATATAAATGTAATTTAGAGGGTCTATAAATATCTTTGAAAATTTTCAGTAATTTTTAAAAATCTATTTATCAAATTCAAGAAAGTGATATTTCAAAAAAAAAGTGATTTTAAAATATCTCCAAAAATTTAAGTATGATATTTTTTACAATAAATTTTAAAAAATGCTATTTTTAAATAAAAATTAAATATATTTTTATTTATAAAAAATAAAATTATGTAAATTTATTTATTAAATTTAATATTTTATTTAAGACATGACATAATTAACTCATTAATTAAATCTTATAAAGACCAGCCCAAAATGGAAATGGCTTTTGGTGGATGGCTTAACAATGGCACATTCTGGAGGGTGGCCTAGTACGGATGTCACGTAGCCACTTGTCACCTACTCTGATTCTCGTGTCCATCAAAGATGACGTGGCCCACAAAAACAGTCCACATACCGGTGACGTGGCCACTCATGGCTTATGGCCCACGCTACTTTCTGTCCACGAACAAATCGGTTCTTCTCCTACAGAACACCACTTGACTTTTCTCTATCCACACCTGGGCCCACGTTATCATCATCCACCATCCACTCCACCAAATCGAACGGTCCAAACTAATTACTAGCCTCATCAGCATGATTTCAATGTACCGCCTGCACACTGAACCACTTTTCCGACTATTTATAACAAACCTCACCATTTGGTTGCTCTCTAGTCTCTTCACTACCTGTCTACTCCTACCACTCTGCTGGTGCGTTTGCTTATCTAAAAGATCACCATGGGTAATGATCCTCTGCTTTTTCTTTACGATGAAATTATTTTACCTTTTCCATTTATTGATTTGATTCTAATTTTGTTTTTGTGGCTGTGATGAACAGGAAAGATCAAGATTGGAATCAACGGTGAGTGATTTGATCGGAGATGTTTTGTGGTCTGGTTTGTAGTTATGGAAGTAAGATCTGACGGCTTTGATTGAACTGACGTAGGTTTTGGAAGAATCGGAAGGTTGGTGGCTAGAGTTGCTCTACAGAGAGACGATGTCGAGCTTGTCGCCGTTAACGATCCTTTCATCACCACCGAATACATGGTAATTCATTCGTTTCTACGTCTGTTACTCTTTTTTTGTTGAATGTTTCCCTGGTTTTGTAAACGTGCAAGTTGCCTGTTTTTGTAGACATACATGTTCAAATACGACACTGTTCACGGTCAGTGGAAGCATCATGAGCTGAAGGTTAAGGACTCCAGCACCTTGCTCTTCGGCGAGAGGCCCGTAACAGTCTTCGGTATCAGGTGCGGTGATTTTCTTAAGCTAAGTAACGGTGATGTTGTAATTAGTGGTGAATTGGTGGAATTGATGTTTTGGCATGTGATGAAACAGAAATCCGGAGGAAATCCCCTGGGCTCAGACTGGAGCCGAGTATATCGTGGAGTCGACCGGTGTGTTCACCGACAAGGACAAGGCGGCTGCTCACCTCAAGGTTTTAATGCCTTTTGTTTTTTGATTGAAATTTCTGGAAGAAAGATTTAATTGTGTGTGTGTTGTCGTAATTTTAGATATTTGTAGCATTGATTGGTGTTTGGGTGTTTATTACTTTATTATGTTGTGTTTGATGATCGAATTGGTTCATTAATAGGGTGGAGCGAAGAAAGTCATTATCTCAGCTCCCAGCAAGGATGCTCCTATGTTTGTTGTCGGTGTGAACGAGAAGGAGTACACCCCTGATCTTAACATTGTGTCCAATGCCAGTTGCACTACCAACTGCCTTGCTCCTCTCGCCAAGGTTTGATTGCTTCTTACTTGGTTAGAATTCTTTCTGCTGGGTTTGTCTGTCTGTTGCTAATTTGGTGTTTAATTTGCTTGGTTTGATTACTGTAGGTCATTCACGACAGATTCGGCATTGTTGAGGGTCTCATGACCACTGTCCACTCCATTACCGGTATGCATTATTTGCTTTTAGTTGGGGGTTGTATTAGTATTTAGTTGGAGCTCATATTTGTATTCTGACAACCGTTTATTGTGCTTATTTCAAATTGGATTCAGCTACTCAGAAGACTGTTGATGGGCCATCGATGAAGGACTGGAGGGGTGGAAGAGCTGCTTCATTTAACATTATTCCCAGCAGCACTGGTGCTGCTAAGGTAGGTTTTTGCGTGTTAACATTAGTCCCAACATTATGTTATTGCTGAATGTAGCATGATTTTTGATGGATTTGCATCATTTAATGAAGTATTACCCTACAATTTGGCTTTTATTTCTTCTATAGATATTGTAAATCGGTAGATGATAATGTTCTTACGTTATTACCATTTCTTCTACATCTTAAGGCTGTTGGAAAGGTGTTGCCTGCTTTGAATGGGAAATTAACTGGAATGGCTTTCCGTATCCCTACCGTAGATGTCTCTGTTGTTGATCTCACAGTGAGGCTGGAGAAGGCTGCCACATACGATCAAATCAAGGCTGCTATCAAGTAAGTCCTTTTTGCTCGAATACGTTAGTAAAAGAGTTGTGAAAAAAAAAACGCATGGTTATGCTACATGATTTTTGGTCTTTGTTCTGTAATTTCTGTTCTTTTGTAATCAAAGTGAAAATATATGCATCAATTTTTATATTGAAACTCAACATTGGTGGACTATTTGTAGATGGTTTTAGTTACCTTACATTTTCTTTCCTCATTTTTTAATGCAGGGAGGAGTCTGAGGGCAAATTGAAGGGAATATTGGGCTACACTGAGGAGGACTTGGTATCCACTGATTTTGTTGGTGACAACAGGTATTGCCAGGCTTACCTCCATGCAATAATCATCTTTTTGTTTTCACTTTACCTTCGTGGCCTATAAGGATGCTTCAAGTCTTGAATATATGCTTTACAACTTGCAAGTTAACCTAGCAAATGAAAGTTCTTCCCTACCGATCAAGATAAAAGAAAAAAAAAAAAGAAAGTTCCCTGTCTGTGACTACAAGTAACTGATTATTGCTCTTGTATTCAAATTTGGATCATGGTTTATTTTCTTGAACAGAACTTAAAAAAAAATTGAACGTCATTTTTCTGGTTTTAACATTTCAATATAAGCATATATCCAAGTCCTTTTTTCTTGATTATTCATACTACCTTTGCTGATCATTAGCCCCTTCAACAAATGTCGGAATAGTTTTTGCAGGCTACGGCAGACAATATGTTTAACGTTAGTGTTCTGTCTGTTCTGATGGGTTACCTGTCCGTATTTGCAGGTCAAGTATCTTCGATGCCAAGGCAGGAATTGCATTGAACGAAAAATTTGTAAAACTTGTTGCCTGGTACGACAATGAGTGGGGTTACAGGTAATTACAACTTATCTCACTATCTGGTTGAATTGTTTATACGTGCATGATATCCTTCCATAGAAAGGTTCAACCATTGTTCGTGGCTCCTTGTACATATTTAGTGTTTGCTGCTGATAGTTGAACGATGATTTGTGCTAAAAATTCTGGTCGTGTAATTTTGCAGCACTCGTGTTGTTGATTTGATCAAGCATATGGCATCTGTCCATTAAATCCCCGCTGCATTGCTGCCTGGGTACCATTAGCCTGCAGTACGTTGGTGCTGGTCTCTGTTTCAGTAAGAGGCTTAGTCAAAATAAATGGTTTAGAGAGACGGCAATGTACCGGAGTCTTGTACTAATATTAAGCGTGCTTGTTAATAAGTTGAGTAGCTTTGGATCCTTTTTTGGTATTTTGTTGAGGAAGTTGAATTTCCTCACGGACTGTTGCATAATATTTTTGCGTTGTTAGAGTATTGAATATGATAAGGTATGTGATCTGTCTTATTTCCCTTTCTTTTGGCTGTCTCGATTACAGGTGCAACTGATCCGAAAACAAAGTACACAAAAAGCTAAAACATAAAAATTGATTCTCTGTAACTGGGGCTTAGTCGCTGCACAACTTAAATAGAAGAAACAAAACGAATTGGTTTAAGCCAAACAAGTGAGGAGGTTGTGCCAAAGCAACAAAATCGAAAGGTGGTTTCATCGGCACAGGTTGCAAGCTGTAGTATCGCACGGATCAGGCAACTATTCTTGTCGCACTGCCGCGAGACATTAGCATAGGCGTGGGATTTATGTACCAAATATAATGGATTTTAAATTCAAATTTCGAAATTCCTCGTACAGATGTCATATAGATACCAAATTTATTTAATCTTGCCATATTTGATTACTAGCTGGAAGCATGATGAAGTGGTTGAGTGGCTGAGCTAAACATATTGTAAACCTCAGTGGTTTCACATTTAGAGGTTGATTGAACATTTGATTTTTAATTAAAACAAAATATAAAAATTAATTCAATTTGGACCGATTTAGAAGGGCTTAACCTAAGTTTTGAATAACCGGAACTGTAGTTTGACCCGTCAACACTTAACCCAGTAATTTATAAAAAAGAAAAAAAAATCAGATATTACATTTACACCCACGAATGACGATACGATATTTAAAACCTCCGATTTCAAATTTTCGATCTCTCCGCCAATTTTCCTCTTCAAAACTCAAATCCTGTCTTAACCTCATCTCTTCCTCTCTCTCTCTCCAACATTAATCTCTACATTTGACTTTGGTCATCAACACTCCAAATGGCTACGTCAGCCTTCAAGTCCACCACCAAGAGGACCCCCATGGGGAAGTCCACCTCCGCCGCTGACGGCTCCTCACCCACCACTCGGACCTCCTTCGCCCACCGCCGCTCACGCAGCCTGAGCCGGTTCTCCCACCGTACCACTCCCCCCACGGATGACTTCGACGACGACGCGCCCGTTCCGAGAGGGAGGTTCGTGAACACGGTGAGGGGATCGGGGTTTCCGGAGATCACCCTCGACGATCTCTCCATTCAGTTCTCCGGTTATGCCAACCGAGGCCGGTTGGAGACGAGTAATGACGAAGGAAGTTCAAGTTCGAGAAGAGGGAGGTCAGTTTCGAGGAGAGTTGGGGATGGGAAGGGCAGTGGTGGAAATAGTTACATTAATGGAAAGGCAAATCCGGAGAGTAATTCCAGGAGAAGACGTTCTGTATCCGTTGTGAGGTACCAGCAACAAGTCAGTGATTCTGAGGTCAGTAAGTGTTTTCTATTCGTTAATTTTTTGAATTTTATTGATGAATTGTAACTGTAGTCTGTGATTGGTTGGATGAAGCTGTTTATTGTGCATTCCAAAGTGTCTGAATTTTTCTAATGGCTTTACTGAACTGTATATCATTGCTTTGTATTGGATTCAATAATTGGGTCAAGATTTTATTCTAACCCAAAGTTATCATGGAAATTTCACTCATTTCAATCATATTCGCCATTGGGAAAATGGATCACTTTTATGAGATGTCTACACATGGTTGACATGTTGTATCTAGACGTTTATGCGGGGCCGCCAAAGATGGTCCATATGATGAGAAATTTTTGTTAGGGCTAAACTATAGTAGGTGACAGCGTATGAGGTTAAAATTGAATTTAGAAATCTGAATAAATGTATTGCTACTAATAGTTTTCTTCTGCGTGTGTGTGGAAATGGCAGAGTGATTTAGATCATTCCCATAATTCAAGCAGCCGTGCTAATGCGAAGAATTTCTCTGCCGGAAAGAGCCCGGGGATAGTGGCGGATAAGACAACTCCAAGTCATAGGCAAGGCCTGAGAAGGTCTTTTAGCCAAAAAGACTTGAAGTATCATGATGGCTATTCGGTAAGCCTTTTCCATCTCTTTGAGTTTATTCACGTCGTTTGTGCTTCACTTTTTAATAAAGTGGAAAAAGCGCTTAGAATTCTCCGTACATAAGATGATGAATTCCGAGCCTGCTTTTGCTGCTGATTTTGTGGACCTATGTTTATATTGTAGTAATATATTTACATTCTTTTCTGGTCTAAGTTGTTTCAGAACTGAATCGAATTATTGTCAAAAAAGAAACTGAATCAAATTTTGTGATGTCTGGCCATTTCAGAGTCATTTGTCAGCTCTAACTGATGATGAAGCAAAGGATCCCTATAACAGTACAAATGGCACAGAAAGAACAATCCGAGCAGTTTACGCAACAAAGAAGGTTGGATATAACTTTGTGGAAATGGCAGTTATGCTGCGTATATGCCTGCATGTTTCTCCCTGTTACATCTGTCCCTTATTGTATACTTTTACATCTTTAGGCAGATCATCCCACTGCTGATGATACAAAAAGTGGGCTGTATGAAGCAATGCGTAAAGAACTTAGGAATGCAGTAGAAGAGGTCAGGATGGAACTTGAACAAGTCTGTATTTGAGCACCTAGGGAAACTAATTTTAGATGTCTGTGTTCTTCATGTGCAAAACTTGATGATTCCTTTTCTTTTGTTTGCTTACTTTATGTGATTTTTTTTAAACTCAAATAGACAAGAGGGAGAATGACATCTACAGAGGATCGTGTACAATACAGAAATTTTGACGCCCTTCAAGCCATTTCTACTGTCAGAAATTACGGAAGAAAAGTGGAACAGGTATGAAAAATTTAATTGTGGTCACTCTGTTGTTAAATCATTCATAATGTGATTTTATTAGTTCTCCTCAATGTTCAATGGTTTTCTCTTTGTATTCTTAGCATAAAATTGGGATGCTTTATTTGAGTAGTTATGAATCTCGATTATCCATGACAGTCTGAAAAGCGCAAGCAAGAGCTACTAGCTGAAATATTGTTGGAGGAGCAACATGGTCGGCAGCTCTCTAAGGCGGTGAAGAAATTGCTTCCTGATTCAAATAATGTTGCTGCAGAGAAGCCGTTAAGAGACAGAAAGGTATGACATTGTAGGGAATTCACAACTGCTTGTTGGCAGTTCTTTGCTTTGCTTCCAATTTGGGGATTAATTTCAAGAGTGGTGGTATTTGTTTTTACTCTAGAAATAATATGGGTATTTTGTCTTCCAGAGGAGTAGCGACAGAACTAGGATGTCCAAGCGATTGACTGAGGAGGCAGAGAGATATTTTGAGGATTTTATATCAAATGTTGAAGATACAGATATCTCATCACTAGATGGGGAAAGGAGTGATACAAGTTCATCTTTAGGAGGTGTAACAAAGATGGAAATTTTTCATAGCCCGATAATTTCCAAGTCTCCTCCTGTCGATATGGATGGGGTCGTGTTGCCATGGTTGCAATGGGAAACTTCTAATGACACTTCTCCATTTTCGTCCAAGAAGAAGGAACCAGCAACGACTCCAAAAACTAAAGTATGGAATGCAGCTGAGGTAAAACCGTGGAACGAATAATATCTATTAACTTATATTGTTTTGTTTAAAACATTTTACATGCTGCTTTATGTCCCAAACCTGTCCTAGTTTTAGAAATTCTCACTGAAAACTGTTCTAACATTTTCTTCCTCTCCTCTCACTCCGCAACATTTTTCACTCTTTGCTAGGGAGCAACTGCCGTCCAAGATTTAAGTTATCATTCTGTCAGCAGCCATGGAAGTTGGAGCCCTGGCGTTATAGATGGCCATTCAACGAACATCGGCAAAGTTGCAGGAAGTAAACTCATGGAATTCCAAAATCATTCTAGCGAATCATCGGTGGGTAGAACAAATTCACATTTTGATGTTGATGAGTATCTTAAGCGTCAAAGTGAAGAAGAATTCCTCCATGATAGATGGAGGCAGCAACAGAGAATCTATTCAGGCAGTCTACTGCTTTGCAACCATATGCCATTCAGCTATTATCCATCTTTCTGAACTTAAATTTTTCCTGATTCATATCTACATTGATTTCTTGTACACACATCATGTCCAAGTATTATTCTTGGAGAGGCATAGGTTTAGTTTTTTATTTCCTTGTATCCAATGCAGCAATCTTTGTCAGAACATTACCTCTCTAATCAAAATCTTAACCCTGCCATTGCTCAGGACCTCAACTTTCTTGACTATGCTGATGTACACAGGTCTGTTTCTTTGGCTGCCTGGCTGGCTGTGGGAATTGAATTATCATATCTGGAGAAGAATTCAGTACCACTATCCTATAAATTTATCACTAACACTGTTGGGAAGAGGGGGTCGGAATAGATCGGAAGTGTTAGTATTAGATTGGATAACTTATTTGGGACAAATGGATTGTAAATGAAAGGTTAATAAATCATTGCGTTTGTTTGGGTTAATTTTATCTATAGTCACTAAATTATAAGGACTTTTTACCTATGGTCATAAAACTCATATTTTGTTTAACATGGTCACTATAATTTAGAGTTTTATTCACTAGTGGTTACTACGATTTGGAGTTTAGTTCTCCGGTGATCACTATAATCATTTTATTTGAATTTTTTGGCAATCCCCGTGATATGGCTACTACATCATCATGCCACATCATTCAACAAAAAAATGATATTGAACAGTAAAAAAACAAAGATTAACAACTTCAAATAGTTAATCTTAACAAAAAACAAACATTTAAATTAAACATTCCTAAAAAAATTAAATCTGCCAAAATATCACAAACACAATATATATGGACGCGATGTTAGATTCATATTATTGATGGCTCAAAATTATTATGTAACATTAGCATAACATTAACACTT
The DNA here is from genome assembly GCA_948243855.1 of Flueggea neowawraea. NCBI lineage: Eukaryota > Viridiplantae > Streptophyta > Magnoliopsida > Malpighiales > Phyllanthaceae > Flueggea > Flueggea neowawraea. The sequence continues at coordinate 9,163 of CAODLS010979705.1, read as the reverse complement.
AAGAAAAAAATTAACGATAACAACAAGTCTATGTAATTTTAAACCCATTTATAACCTTTTTTAATTAATTTTATGAATTTTGACTTCAATATAAGTAATTAAGTTAATTTAGGTTATATTAAAATCAAAAATTTTGTGATAAATTTTTTAAAAATAGTTATACCAAACGACCGGTTCTATATTCTTATACACAATAAAAAAACATTTTAATTAAATAATTTTGCAATAAAAAGTGAAAGAAAAACAACAAAAATGAATATTAAAAAATTAATTAGCTCAATAATTAACACACAATATGTATGTGATATTTTGACAAGATCAATTTTTTTTGCAGGTTTAATTTTTTGTTTGCTGTCATGGTTGACTATTTGAAATTTTTAATATTTGTTTATTTTTATTGTTCAATATCATTTTTTTGTTGAACGATGTGGCAGCCACATCACTGAACTTGCCAGAAAATTCAAATAAAATGGTTATAGTGACCACCGGTGAACAAAACTCCCAATCGTAGTGACCACCGATGAACAAAACCCCAAATCGTAGTAACTATATTGAACAAAATGTGAGTTTTGTCACCATAGGAAAAAAATCTTTTAAGTTTAATGACCATAGATAAAATTAACCTGTTTGTTTAGAATATAAGGGTTATGATGGATTAGATAATTATTATCCAAAACTTTCCTATGATATTAGATATTACTAAATACTTTTATTTATTTTTTTCTAGTTTTAATTTCCTACCGTACTATGAGTTAATAATGAACTACGATATAAACACTTCTAAATAATCCGGAAGAAAAGGAAAAAAAATAAAAATAAAAAATAACTATCATATATTAAAGAGCATGATGTATAAAATTATCAAATCAAATTATGAATAGAAAATATTTCAATATGTTTGATTCTATCAAAGAAAGAATTCAAACATTATTAGTCCAAACACCTTAAAAAACAAAAAAAACTTGAGTTCAAAAATAAAATAAATAAAAATGATAATACTCGAGTGCATTGCTTAATCAATGAAAGCCATCCAAATATAATTCTCATATGATTTTGGAAGGACACATAATCAAGCAATTTTAAAATAAACTATCAGAAAATTTGAATAAGCTTTCCAACAAAAAAACACAGTTGCTAATGTTCATTCCAAATCAATAGTTCCATGATTAATTGCCACGATTATCAGATGATACAATAAGGACATGATAATTCGACGTGTAATTATAAGAGAAAAAACAAGTATAGATCTGTTATTGACCAAAAAAAACAAGTAGAGAAAACCAGTCACTATAATCAAATAACAACAAAGAAAAACTACACACAAAATTATTAAACTAAATTTCAAAATAAAAGTTAAAAGTGCAATTTTGTTGTTGCAAGAGTGAAGGAGAAAAGAGAAGCCTTTGACGTGATTAGTTAGCAAAGATAGAACTTAATATAAATTATAACAATAGAGGGCCATTTAGTTTGCATAATAGAATGTCATAGAATATAATTATTATTCTATGTGGAATAGAATTGTTATTTTATGGAATAACATTTCTATTCAATTCATTTGTTTGGTTGAATGCAATATTATAAAGAATAAAATATAAATTATTTAAAAAAATTATTTTATCACTGACTTTTCAAATAGAGTTAAATATTATAATTTTAGCATTTCATTTAAATACAACATAAGAATAAAATATAAATAATAAACAAAACAACTTAATAAATGATAAAAAAATAATTTATCAAAATATAATAAAATTGTTAAATGACAAATCCGTAAAATATCATTTAATTCTAAAACCTAAAATAAAAAAAGTTTGAGCAGTGTTAGTGGTGGCAGAGATGCTGATTGGAGGGGTGAGAGCCTATCTATGAGAGTAACGTTCAAAACCTTGAAAAAATGGGAAGGTAAAAGTTGGGGAATGAAAAAAAAATAGAGGTTGTTTATAAATTTTCACATTTAACTTTTAATTTTTTAGGTGGTGGAATTGCAATTCCTAGGGTACAATTCCATGAAATCATGGAATATGAACTCTGTGAAATATGAATTCCACAAACCAAACATGGGCACGTGGATTCTCCACAGAATTTCTATTTTATTCTGTGGCAAAGAAGCAAACCAAATATGTTGTAGGATTTAGGGTAAAATAGAGTTGATGGTAAAATAGGTATTAAAATAATATGTTATGATATAATTAATCTCACAAAAAACAATTCTCTCTCCCCTCTTAAAACCCATGACAACAGTCTAATTTGGAGTGTTATCAACTTGATCAAAATTAAAACAAGTCTTAACTCTTCTAAACCTTTCAAAACCCTTTCAATCCTCCCAAACAAATGTCAAACTTTTTAAACCTCTCGTAACTTTTTCATTCCAATCAAAACATCATTCTCAAACAGAGTGTAAGAACATCCTAAATGATTTGGATCCAAAACATCACCTTTTAATCAAATTTTCTCTTATTAAACCATTCTTTTTTAATGGTTTAGACTATTATTGAACTCTCACTCTACTATAGATCTACTATCACTCCACTTTTTATTTAATTTTATTTTATAATACATACTACATAAAATATATTTTTTCACACAAATAATTTAATATTTTTAATCAGTGAAAAATGTTATATTTTACAAATAATAGCATAAAATTTATTTACCCTAAAATATAATTTAATTTAAAATAGAAAAATAATATTTTACTCAAATAATTAAAATTTACTACATAAAAATTGAACAATTACAAATATGTTATGCGTAATAATAAAAGTATAGAAAATAGTATTAAAAATAATTTGTGCAGAATTTTTTATCTACAATTCTAATAAAACATTTTAATACCTACTATATTAAAAAAATTACATTAAACTAAAAAAAATAAATTATTACAAAATAAAAAAAAAATAAAAAATACCTTAAACAAAAAATAAAAAAATACATTTTAAACAAAAAAACATAAAAAAGAAAAAAAAGTGTTTACTGTTGCCGCAACAACCAGTACACAAAAAATAAAAAAAAAATTAAAATAATTTTGGACCGTCCAAACTGCTTTAAACCATTTAAAGCAATATTGTTCTCTCTATTAATGGTCCAATGAGAAGTCTACATAGTAGTTTAAGGGAGAGTCCAGATAGAGTTTATTGGACTCTCAATTGTACCACCAATAAGATGTTTTAAGTAACAATTTTTTTTTTAATTTGATGAAATAAATAAATTTCAGTATGGTGTTATGTTTTTGAGTTATAATCACCAGCTATGCCTGTATTTCAGGTCAGTTTTGGTTTTGGAATTAAAATCATTCCAGCTTGTTTCAATGGGATCCTATATGCTTCGCTAACTCTGTATTATTTAGGAATTTGTAAAAAACAACCTAGAGAGAATTAGTTATTCCTTCAAGGCTTCAACTATCCTTTTAACCATAAAATTGGTACTGCCGACAAAAAAAAAAGCATAAAATTGGTACGAATATGAAGTAACATAAATAAATAAATAAATAAAATTGTGTAATTGTCATGGTGGCGTGCTTTTATTGGCATAATTTTGTTGGCTTGAATTATAGGTTTCAATAGTATCTACACTTGTTAACTTCAAAAAAAATTAGTATCTACACTTGTTGTGGTCATTTTTACTCGCTCTTGGTCATGGAATATACTATGCTAAAATAGAAAATAGATAAATAATAACAAGTATAGGACCAACCTCACATCAAATTGTGCTGATGAAATCACCTTCTAAAGAATATAATAGTTAACCATAGAATGTATTTTTTTATGTAAAATAAAATTTTAGATAACCAATTTTATCTTTTCGAAACTCTTAAATGATAAGATTTTATAATTCTTTTTTATTCTATATAGGCGATTATGTTGTAATTAGCAAATCTTATTCAATAAAAATTTTTAAAAATGAACGAGATAAGAATAAATAAGCTTATTAAAATATATGATAAACAGATTAGTGTATCATATGAGATCTCTTGAAATTTAAATTAATCAAAAACCGTCTAGTCCCTCTCATCTAATTAAATAAATTTAATTCAAGATTCTATAAAAGATACTTAAAAAATAATCACAAACTAAATCAGTTGAAAAATCAGGTTGTAAAACTAAATTAGTTGGATTCTGATTTGCAAGATTCCAATCTTGCCAAGTTAATTTTAGTTTGAGTCATTCAAATGTTCCTCCACAACAAAGCAGTCGGTTTATATTCATGCAACTCTTTTTTTCTCCTCTTTTTTAGGTTAAAAATAGTCTAAAAATTCTCACTAACCAATTAAGATTCGTTCCCCTCTTTTTTAGGTTAAAAAGAGTCTAAAAATTCTCACTAACCAACTGAAATTCGTTTAAAAATAGTCTAAAAATTCTCACTAAAATTGTTACTCTGTTAATAGAGTCAAGAAGTTTGAGTTTGATAAGGAAACAAAATCTAAATCCTAGATTCATGCCTTCCACATTCTCTAGTCCGATATAAAATCTTTTTAGTTATAGACATATTTATCTTCCTCCTCAAAATCTTGATCCACCTTTTATTTTATCCAACAACAGAGCCAAGAACATCAAGAACATTAAACATGCCGGACAAAATCCAATTAGCCAACAAGAATGTCTCGTAAAAGACTGATAAGCAACTTAACGACTAGCTTCCGATCACCAAGTCCCGAAATGCTAAATGGTGGTACTCTACTTTTCACAATGTCACTGCCATGGTTGGCGCTGGTGTCTTAGGCCTTCCTTATGCCATGTCTCAACTCAGATGGTAATCATATTGTTATCGCCCTTATGGTTTATGTTTGGTTTAGGATTAATACATAACTTACCCCCTCCCCAAACTTGCATGGTTTCTTCTACTGTCACCTTGAATTTTTTGACCATTCAACTTACCCCCTAAATTTGCTTAAACTATGTCAATTACCCCCTGAACTTACTTAAACTGTCTCAATTACCCCGTAAACTTGATTAAACTAGACAATTTACCAATATTTCTTAATTCATCACAGGTTTATTATGGGGGCTTCTTTTTATTTTTTTTTGACCTTCTACATTGAATAGTGATAACTTGAAGGTAAATTTGAGGATTTCGGGGTTCAAACAAATTGGAAAAATCCTTAGTTGAGAGGATTTTAATAAGTTCAGGGGGTAAATTGAATACTCAAAAAGTTTAGGGTAACAAAAGAAGAAAACATATAAGTTTGGAGAGTAAATTAGGTATTAAGCCTTTGGTTTATTACGTGTTTCCTTCCAACTAAATAGTTTTTGGTGATATTGGCAGGGGTCCTGGAGCTGTGGTGATGATCCTATCATGGACAATAACTCTGTACACACTGTGGCAAATGGTGGAGATGCATGAGATGGTGCTCAGAAAGAGGTTTGATCGGTACCATGAGTTAGGGTAACACGCTTTCGGAGAGAAACTCGGGCTTTGGGTGGTTGTGCCTCAACAACTTATGGTTGAGGTTGGTGTAAACATTGTGTATATGATCACCAGAGGCAAATCTTTGAAGAAGTTTCATGACATTGTTTGCCCTGATTGCAAAGAGATCAAAACCACTTATTTCATCATGATCTTTGCCTCGGTTCATTTCGTTCTTTCACACCTCCCTAGTTTCAATTCTGTCACCGTTGTCTTCCTTGCCGCGACTGTCATGTCAAATAGGTAATTCTATCTGAACTTGACTCTTTAGCATTAGAGACCGCCTTTAATCCTGATGACATGTTTGTCGCAGTTACTCGACAATTGGGTGGGTGGCTTCGGTGAACAAAGGGGTGCAACCTGACGTGCAATATTCGCTGAGGGCATCGACAAGCACGGGACAGGTTTTCGGATTCTTAGGTGCATTGGGGGATGTCGTATTTGACTATGCAGGGCACAATGTGGTGTTGGACAGGGACGGAGGGAAAGGGGGTCATGGGACCGGGTGCCGACGAGGTCCTTTTATTAGTTTGTATATAAGATGAGGTCCTACAGATATAATTTTAATATAATAACTTTTAAGTCCTTGAACTTAAAAAAAGAAACAATTAAACCCTTAATTTGATAATCGTCTATCAGTCTGCCACGAAAAATCACTGCCAATTTTCGTTGCTCCATTCGACAGTGCCCCTGGGTGAAATTAATCCTGCTTTCGTCACTGGTGCTGTAGATACAGGCAACAATTCCTTCAACACCAGAGAAACCATCCAAGGGACCAATGTGGAAAGGTGTCATTGTTGGCTACATTGTTGTTGCTCTCTGTTACTTCCCAGTGGCTTTTCTGGGTTACTGGGTTTTTGGAAACAAAGTTGAGGACAATATTCTCATATCACTTGAGATACCACGTTGGCTTATTGCTACTGCCAACATGTTCGTTGTCATTCATGTTATAGGCAGCTATCAGGTATTTTTTAATATGTTGGTTTATTTTTTTTGTTAGAAAAGAAATGGATCAACCGAATTCTTTGTTGTGTTTGAATGACACAGATTTACGCAATACCGGTGTTTGATATGGTAGAATCATTTGTCATCCTGAAGATGAAATTCAAGCCTAGTCGGATTCTTCGCTTCATAATCAGAAACATCTATGTTGGTTAGTACTTTTTACCTAAAAACCATTAATTGAAGACGACCATATTGCCAACTGATTATTTTGTTGATGGTTATTTTGTTGCAGCTTTGACGATGTTCTTAGCAATTTCTTTCCCATTTTTTGGTAGACTTCTCAGTTTTTTTGGAGGTTTTGCATTCGCTCCTACGACCTACTATGTAAGACATTATGAATAACATTCTGATTTGCGCCAACCAAGAAAAACCGTGATACTTAATAACTGATACTGACTGATACTGAATTCATATGATTTTGTAGCTTCGTTGCATTATGTGGCTTGCCATCTACAAACCAAAACGATTCAGCTTTTCTTGGTGGACAAATTGGGTATGTTGTTAACAATTAAACCATCAGAATGTTTTACAGTTTAAAATGTGATTTGCATGTTTCAGATTTGCATATTACCTAAATACATTCATTTAATTAAAATGTGAATTGATTCAGATTTGCATATTACTGGGATTCTTACTCATGGTTCTAGCTCCAATTGGTGCATTAAGAAATTTGATCCTTCAAGCCAAGGACTTCAAATTCTACTCGTGATTGTCCTCTCCAAACTGAAAGGCCTAGACTGCTACTACACTTTTTGTTATGGTGCAGTTATTGTTCTGTTTAGGGTTTATGTTCAGTTTATTCTGCTCCCATTTCCAGTGGTAATTGTTTTTTTATTTATCACTACTTGCAAACATGTACAATTCTGATCGTGACCAACGTTAGAAGATGATTATGCTATTTTCATCCCTTTAATGTTTCTCTTTCAATAGTTTTCAATTTTCGTCTTTATTTGAATGGAAAAAATAATATGCAACTAGTCGGTGTTACTCTGTTTCATTTGTTGAATTTGCATTAGCTGTTGTGGTTTAAAAACAGAATCCAATCAAAAAATTGAAAGATGATTCCAAAGAAAGAATAACCTGTAACATAAGAAGGATCTAAAGCATAAATCTTTGTGCAGTGTTATATATGAAGTGGTCTCAAAAGCTTTGGCAAACAGGATGAGAATAGTTGCCATTGTAATTTTTTTCTTATAGTTGTTGACCACGAGATTTGAATCAAACATGACATACGAATCAGTTGGACAACCTCTCATGGTTTGACATTGTAATCTTGGAAAGCCAAAATGCTTTCGCAGCGGAGCAAATATATAAATTATAATGTCATTACCTGAAATAAAGTTGGCTATGTCTTGTAATAAGGTGAAAGGAATTCTTGTTTGAGTGGTGAGATAGATTGGTGTTAATGAGATTTGGCACAAATAATACAGATGTGTGTTGATGGTTACTTGCAAAGTTTAACGTGGACAAAACATAGTTGGTTTTTGCACCCTCAGGGGGACTATACCGGGGTATCTTCATTCTTTTGGAAGCAGTTCTTTGGCACTTGAGTTTCAAGTTATTGGAAGTCTAAATATTTCCAAGAAAAGAAAAATGGGTTATTGATGATACTCTCACCAATCTCCAATCAAATGATAAATTTAAACATTTTGAATGAAAATGAGCTGAATTTCTCACTTCTGCTGTCCATAAACATTAGCTGAATTTTATTCTTATAAAGTTGTTTTTAAAAAAAAATTTGATTGCAAGGTAGGTTAAGAAAATATTTTTCCTTGATCATCAACTAAGTTTGTCTTATTACCGTATTGTTTACATTGAACTAGTTGTTGTCTCTCACGTTTTTACCCTAAAAAAACACACTACGGATTTGTTGTTGTCCATCACATTTTTTGGCTTTGAAAAAGAGCTTGAAGGATTTGAGAGAGGAGGATGCATTAAACCACCATTAGCCTTATTCCTAAACAATGTGTCACTCATTTTTTTTCATGTTTCAAATCTATCACTTTAGTGCAATCTACTTAGGTTTTACACAAAACAACCTCGTATTTGATATTAATATAACATTTTCGCAACAAATTTAATATTAACTATGTATTATAGGGAAACCGGAAATTTAAGTTAGTATTAAATTTTTTAATTGAAATTTGTTTAAGAAGGTGAATGAAACTGCGGTATTATTTACAATTACGCGAATTTTAAAGATAGTTTTTGGAAAAAAATAAAACTCTTATCCACAACTCACTAAATCAAACCCACTCCACAGTGGAAGACACAGAATGCAAGTCCTCCACTTCCGAACCCCTCCACTCCTCTTCTCCTTCCCTAAACCCCTTCCTCCTCTTTCCATCAAAACCCCATCTGCATCCACCCTTTCTCTTCCTCCCAAATGCTTCAGCTCCGACGAGTTCCCCGTCGACGAGACCTTCCTCCAGAACTTCGCTCCCAGAGACAATGAGACCGAGGACGAAGCCCGCAGAAAGAACTGGAGCGAGAGAGGGTGTGGTCCATGGGAGGAGATTCTCACTCCCGAAGGTGACTTCGCTCGCAAGTCTCTCAACGAAGGCGAGGAGGTCCCACTCCAATCTCCCGAAGCCATCGAAGCTTTTCGAATGCTATCTCCGAAGTATCGCAAGAAAAAGATCAAGGAGATGGGGATGACAGAGGACCAGTGGTACCGGAAGCAGTTCTATATCAAGGGGGAGATTCCGGACCCGCTCGATACCAAGTGGGCTAGTCCTTTGGTTGTTCGCCACGT
>CAODLS010979670.1:0-12910 GCA_948243855.1 Flueggea neowawraea | reverse complement strand
AATCCAAGAGGGGGGTGAATTGGATTTCTTGCTAAAAATAAAATCTTTTTGAAAACTTTTGCAAATATTCTCAATTCAAAACAGTAGCTAAATCCAAAACACTACCACTTAATAAAGAATAGAAAAGGAGTAAGGGATAGAGAAACAAAGCCCAATATTTATAGTGGTTCAGTTCTCTTTGACCTACATCCACTCCTCTAGTTCACTAGAGTGTTTGAATCCACTATACTTCCTCACTTTCGGGTGGAGGTAAACCGTTTGCAATCTCTTGTTTTTCAGGGTCACAAGGCAACCTTCTAAACCTTGCTTTTTCTTGGCCAAAACAAGAAAACCACACTCCTTTGTTTTTCAAGGTAACAAACAAAGCAAACCTATTCCTTTCTCAAGCTTTACAAATAAAGCTTGATTACAATACTATTCTAAACTAAATGATAGTATTGTTTAACCAGCTTAGTGATGAAATAGCAAGTAAATAGCTCAGTTGGTATGCAAGTGTTCAGGAAAAATATAACAATGCAATGGAAAGTTTTTCAAAGCTTCAGGCACTCTCAATGATTGTTTTTGTTTACCTTATGACTTAAAATGTCTATTTATAGGCACTCCTTAAAAAACTAGCCATTGTAGATACCAAAAGAGCCGTTGTGAGAGAGTTTCAAAATGGTGAAATTAATGATGTCATGGTTTTATTAGAGTCCTACGTGCAACGATATTCTTTCTGCGTGCATAGGCCAAGTTCCAGTACCCACTGCTTTAATCAAGAAGTAACTATATGCATAGTACTTTTATTTGTGTACGCAGAGCTTGAATGTTGTGTGCGTTGTACTCAGTGCTGCGTACATAGTCTAGGCTTCAATGGTTATGTCTTTGATCTTCCTCGTGACTGTGTTAGAGAATATTCAAAATTTCAAATAACGAGGAACGTCTGTCATTTGTCAGGTAGTCCATCTCACCTTTTTTTAACGCCTCTGCGTATTTTATTCTCTGTTCGTGACTCACTGTTCTGATGCTATCTGAATTCATGTCAAAGAATATTCCCGTTGGTATTCTAACAGCCTGTAACAAATTTTGGCATTTTTTAGTCAGACATATTATTTCCTCGTCTACGTGTGTTGAAGTCTGTTCTGTGTGCGTAGCATGATCCTTTGAAGAAATTTTGCTTGATTTCAAAGCACAACCCGGATAGAGCATGCCACAGCTTGACTTGTGAATTTCTTTGATTTTTCCCATATGATCTCCTCTACGTGCTTAGACCTTTGCTTCAGCGTGCATAGTACCAAGTGGTATTTAAACTAGTATACATCTTCTAGTTACTACGTGCTCAGGTCTATGTCAAAGCATATAGCAATATACTGATCAATTTTGTTTTTTGATTGTACCATGTCTATGCGCACTGCACTGCTTGCTATGTGCACAGTAGGATACTGGATTTTTCTTCTTGACTGAATCACATCATCTACGTGCATTGCATTTTTTTTCTAAGTCCATAACACCTATTCTACGTGCATTGCATGAGCTCTTGTGCGCATAGCGTCCATCTCTAACTTCTTGATGCACCTCTATCTCTGATCAATGTACATATGTCTTGGTTTAAAGTACGTGGACCATTCTTTAATGTACTTAGAGAGTTGAGGAACATACTCATCTTAACTATTTCAATTGTTTTGTTAAATTATCAAAATTTAGGAGTTTTATGTTAATCAAAAACTTGATTCAACACTTTACTCATTTCTCCAAATTTTGGAAATTCCCGTTCTAGGAATATGACGTCTCGAGATTCATACTCAATTAACGTGCCATGTTTTTCTCTCCCACTAGAACATATCCTTTGGAGGTTTTAGGATATCTTATGAAGATTACTTTGCTACCCATTGGGCCAAGCTTTCCATGTTTGCTAAAGGTATCACAGGGTTGCATAACCTTACGGCCTCAAGTAAGATAGGTCAGGCTTGCGACTTGTCCATATCTTGTAAGGTGTGGTGGCAACAGATTTGGTTGGAACGCGATTCAAGACATAAGTTGTTGTTAGCAACGCATCTGCCCAGAAGGAGATTAGAAAGTTGGCTTCAACTATCATTGATCTTACCATATCAAGAAGTGTTCTATTTCTCCTCTCCGCTACACCATTTTGTTGCGGGGTCCTAGGAATTGACAATTGATATTCAATTCCCCTTTCATCACACAATGCCTTGAATTCCTCTAAGAGGTATTCTCGACCACAATTGATTCTTAAGGCCTTGATTTTTCTATCTAGCTGATTTTCAACTAGACTCATAAATATTTTGAAACAACTAAGGTCTTTACACTTGTGAGAAATTAGATAGATATGACCATAATGCATATAGTTATCTATGAATGTGATGAAGTAATACGCTCCATGACGTGCTCTCACGTTCATTGGTCCACAAAATGTCAGAATAGATAAGTTGCAATGGATATTTAGCTTGTGTTGCTTTGCCAAATGGTTTTGACACTAGTTTTCCTTTAAGGAAATTTTTGCATGTTGGTAACTCGACTTTTTGTAAATTACCTAATAGCCTAGCTTTGGCTAGACAACCCATATGATCTTGGCCAATGTGATTGAGTCTTGTGTGTCATAGCTTAACATTGTTTGTACAATTGGTGAAGAAGCAACGTAAGAAAAACTAGCATTATTGCTATTGACATACTCCAAATCCATAACAATAAAGCCATCTATGGCAAAACCAGAGCCATGATAAGTACCACTCAAAAACATATCAACTTTATCATTCTCAAAAGACAAAACAGAAACCAAGTTCCTGTGTATCCCTGGAGCATAGAGGACATGATGTAGATACAACGTCTTACCATTGCGCAAGGTCAGCATACAAGTGCCAATACTTTGGACCTCCACTTTTGCATTATTCCCAACATATATCCATTTTGTCATTTGTAGCGCCCATCAGAATTAGACATATGCCTCACGCTTTTTGCTCAAGTGGTCGAGTGCTCTTAAATTAATCACCCATTGAGGGTGACATTCAGTTAGGAATACATACCTTGCCAAATAAGCATAATTTAAACATGATTAAAGGTTTTTTTTTACCTTCTTAGGAGTGTTGCAGTCTTTTGAAATATGCCCCATTTGTTGGCAATTATAGTATTTCATCTTTGAAATACAGGACTTGACTTTGGCCTTTTGCTTTTGCTGCCCTTTTATTTATGTTTACCATTGGAATCATTTCCTTTGTTTTTAAAGAAGAATGCCATTTTCTTTCTCTTCTCTTTGCTGGTTAAGCCCTTTTTAGACCCAGAGTGAGCTATATGAGCCTTGACATTAATCTTGAGTACTGTCAGATGGTCCTCCTCGAGCTTAAGATGACGCACGACATCATTGAGGGTTTGGATATTTGAAGTATGCGTCAAGTGTAACTTCATGTGATCCCAACTGCTTTGCAGGGAATGGATTACAACTTAGACCTTCTACTCCTCAGTCAACTTATGACTGGCATCACTAAGCTCACTGACCATATTCCCTATTGTATGATCATGGAGCTTCTGGTACGAGTCAAATTTAATGGTCAAAGACCGAAGCTTAGTCGATGACACGCTATCAAATTTATCTTTAAACGTGGCCTAGAGATCCTTAGCATACTCATAGCTTTTGAGTTGCTTAGAAATATCGTCATCTGTGGCACTTAAGATGATGATATGGGCAGTAGTGTTTTTCTTCCTCTAAGCGACATAGGCTTCACAGTCTTACCTATGCTGAGTGGTAGTGCCCTCCTTGGGTTCAACCATGATCATTTCCAAGGGATCAGAAGCCTCTTGCTCCTCTAACACATATTGGACATTCATGGCCCAAATCTCATAATTGTCTCTGTTCAGCTTGTTGTCTTTGTTAAGCTCAGCAACAATCGATTTCAAAGTAGTAGCCATATTTAGAAATATCACGCAAAGTTGCACTTAATGAGGAGATACAACAATACACAAGCATTTACTATCCGTCCAGAAAATAAACAAGTATAACTAATTATATAAGTTTTGAATCGAATAGCGTACTAGAGTTTCTATTACCATGTCTTTTTTAACAACTAATTACACTAGATTCAATCTCAAGGATAGTAAATGATCAATTAATCCAACTTATAGATTTAATCTCTAAGTATTCTAACTTAGGGTTTCTATATTGGTTATTGCATTAATAAGTCCAAACACAATAAATAATGCAATAATATATAGCAACATTCAACATATAAATAATTGCAACCATAACAATAAAGCAAATTAAAATAATAAATACCCTAAAAATAATAAATGCAACTAATACAATTTATTATCTCAACGTAGAAAATGTCAACAACTAATGTAAAACTACGACCTAAAACCAAATACTTAAATTCTATCCATAAAAAAATATTTATGTACACTGTGAGAAGTAACTATGAACTTGTCTTTCAACTCATTACACAAAGAAGCTCATCATAAGTAGATCCTAGTGCTTGGAAGTGATAACTCAACTTCCTCCTATAGTTCCTCAGGTAAGGTGTATGTTAGGTTTCCAAGCCAATAGCTCGAAATCTCATAGCCACTACAAAGGACTATGGGTAGGTTACACCTAAGCACATATTTCTCAAAGAAGTTCTCTAGGAATACCTAAGGGTAGCTCTATAGTCCCTTGCAATCATAGATTGAAGGATCCACAGCTTTAGGCGCAACTTAGGGAATGATTCTTCAAGAAGCTAAATCATTCTCTCTTCACCTGTGCCCCTCTTGAAACCACCTCTCCATGTAACCTGTTGGAGTTCATTGTTCAGATGAACAATGTGTGCCACTATCTTATCAATATCATCTGTTTGTGTCATAAGATCTAGTTCTATGTCCCATAGATCCTCCTTCTTACGTCTCAAAGTAGCCTTTGCAGGTGGGGTCTTGGCTACTATAGGGTTTCAGATCATCACCATCTGAAATAGATAAAAAGATGGGTTAGGACAACTGATGCACCTCATTGGTTAAACATGCAATAAATGGATGTAGCCAGAACAATATTTATAAAATACAAAATATGTTATTTGAATAATATAAAATTTTCCAAGCAAAATGATAGATTCTATTGCAAGCGCACAAGGATTGATGTAGAAATAAAAAACCTCAGGAGTATTCTTAGGGTGTCAAATCCATAGGGACGAGTGCTAATTGTGATTTAGTTGAATAATAAAATAAAACACACAAGGAAATGATATTTTTGTTTATTTTTGGATAATCAACACGAAAATTAAAATGGACAACAATAAGATAAGCGTTAGGACTTTCAAGACTCAACCAAGACTCCTATCTACTACATTTATGAATAGGTTATAGGATATGTGTGTTCTCTCACTAATATCACTTAAAGCCTCTCTCGAGTTCATTCAAGCTATGCCTATATTTATTAGACGGCTCCTTTCGGCCTCACCTAACTTAACTAGACTCATTAGGTTATCTTGGAAATTTCATTGAACACCTTGTTGGCATGAATATGTCTATGATATAACCTAACAAGTTTAATGCATGTCAACCTCATCTAGCCTTCTCCTTTCGATCCTTCAACTAAGTTTGTTACAAACACCACTATAGTGATCAAGCATAATGATATTCAATTAAAACTTGTCATTAAATCAAATCCACAAATTACAACAAATATGACATTTAAAGCACAATAATTTATTAACTACAAATATGGCAATAAAAGCATATCCTCCATTCATAAATATAGAAAATATTCATCAAGGCTTATATCTTTAGGTCCTAACAAAATATTTAAGCTACCGTGGTCTTGTACAACAACATAAGACAATAAATCTCAACACAACCATGATAATAAATATGAGATATAAAGAGAGAAGAGAAACACGTATAGAAGAAGCCTATTTCGGTGTCCTTCAGGAGAGATCTCCACACTTCAAGCTTTTGTCTCCTTCTCCTTTTCCAATGCTACAAATATGTTCTTTAAAAAATGAAGAACAAAGAGAAAAATTGTGTCAATGGTTGGCTCCCCTTTTTGATGCACATATGAAGGGTATTTATAGGCTTGATTTTCCAAATTGATGCATGCAAGTTGTCCACTTGTTGACCACTTTTTTATACCTTTAAAGAATGGCCGAAATTTGACATTTTAACCAAACAACGCCGGCGACGGTCTCCATTGTGGTGCCGCCACGCCCTACGCCATGCTCGTTAGCATAGATGTGGTGAGTTTCTATCTGGATCGCCAAATCTACTCCTTACCATAGTATGGGCCACGACTGTGGTAGCTGATTGTGGCTAGGCCATGGCCATGCCACCATGGCCGTGGTCAGCACCATTTCTTCCCTCGCTCATTTTCCCTGTTCGTTCCTTTTTTGTCTTTTCAATCCCAATTTTTACAAATCATTCCCAATCTAAACAAAACACAAAAATATTATAAATATAACATTAAACACTCAATCATAGGCCGAAAACATATAAATTATTGCGTGATTAGTAGTGTAATTTTAGGATATATCACAAAATACAAACAGAAAATACATATTTTACATCTAATGAAAACCAAATAATTAAAAAATAATTGGTTGCGAAACACAAAACATTCTGAAAAATATACCAAAGAATCCAAAAAAATGCAAAACATATATTTATAAAATTTGGAAAAATTTGGATGCTGGACAAAGGCGCACGCAACGCCACGCATCGGTGTGCGCCGTATGCCACGTGTTAGTGTCTGAGTGGTCCACATGTCCTACCTTGACATGTGTCAGACTCTGATTGAATCTACGTGGTATCTAGTTCTATATGGCTCGTACACGTGACATCACCATATGGAACAAGTGGACATGTGTCACCTCTTGGTTGGTCCATATGTACCTCGAGATGACCAATCAGCACTGCCATATGTCAATGACGTGGCCTTAATGATATGGCACTTGTGCCACGTGTTAGAAGCTGGTTGGTAAAAGTGTGCACCTGGTTGAGTGGTGCCACGTGGCAGTGACGTGGAATGCGTTTTCCAGTGTGCCGTCCGATGCCATGTCGCAACTTCTGAATGGATTTTAATGCTAACATGGATGCAAAGTCATCCATGCCACATGTTGCTTACATGGCAGCCTACGTGGCTATCGTTGCCACGTGTCGTCCTCTCATTTGGCCAGGTGTACACACGTGTCGCACATACAACACTAACTTTCTGCCACATACGTCATTCTGGTTGGTCACTATGATTTATGTGGACGAATAAGGGAAGGAAACATGTGCCCTAATTCCCATTGCACAATAGATCAATATTCTGTCTCACAGATCAATTCAGAATGATTTTCATGCGATTTGAAGGCCTTTACGGTGGTGTTTTTCAATGAAATTTGGTCTGGTAGGCTAATTGAGCCTCTTGAGTCGAATGGTAC
The DNA here is from genome assembly GCA_948243855.1 of Flueggea neowawraea. Classification (NCBI taxonomy): domain Eukaryota; kingdom Viridiplantae; phylum Streptophyta; class Magnoliopsida; order Malpighiales; family Phyllanthaceae; genus Flueggea; species Flueggea neowawraea. The sequence goes on along the minus strand of CAODLS010979670.1, from coordinate 5,537 downwards.
CATTGGTTTCTCAAAAATTGCACCCCAAAATTTTAGGTTTCTACTGTCTCACACAAAGTCGAACAAAAAACAGAAGAAGTCGAATAACAAAAAATTCACACTAGCATATATTGACAACTTAGACATAGAGGCATGCAAATCATGATTAAAATCACTCAAACAATGTGTCCTAACGCTCTAATAACAATGAAAGTACACATACAGTATACCAACACGCAGTATATACATTATGAATTAACAAATGTTTGAGTACCTACTTTTATTTTAGTGAGAACAAATGTGGGGAGGCAATGAACATGATCTTTGCAAGCCTTTGTAGCTGAACTACGATCACCACGGATGAGAACAACTATTGATTATGCTGTCAACGAGCCTTTTGGGATCAATTTGACTTCAAAGAGAGAGCTCAATTTTTCTATGCTTTTTTTTCTTGTGTCAAACATAAAAGTGAGTGAGTAGGAGAGAAGAGAATCGTGAGTCTCTGTTGATTAGGAGGACGTGATTTTCTCCTACTTCCACTCTTATCTTGATTCCAGCAAGAACATATCTAGGGAAGCAATGAATAGGATCAATTCAAGCCACTGTAGGTAAACTATGATCACCATTGATGAGAATAGCTATTGATTGTGCCATCTAAGAGCCTTCTGGGACAGGTTCGACTTTAGAGGGAGAGCTCACTTTTTCTCTGGGTTTTTTCTTATGTCAAACGTAAAAGTGAGAGAGTAGGAAGAGAAGAGAAACATGAGTCTCTGTTGATTAGGAGAATGTGATTTTCTCTTGCTTCCACTCTTATCAGTATTTCAAAATATAGATACAGAAACTATCTCTTAAGTGGCCTTTCCTCTAGTTGGGCTCTCTCAACCCAATTGGGAAGCCCACAACCAATTACATCTAAATGGTTGGGCTCGTTAGTTATCCCGGTAACTAACAGACCTAGGTTCCACCCATTATCGTCATGGGCGGATCCAGTTTTTCAACATTAACATTAATGAAAGTGTTCTACTATAATAAAATTAAACTTGCAATTAAATTATAAAACAACTAACACAATAAGACAAATTAATTAGTCCAAATTAAAATTTAATAATTGGGTAAATTAGTTCCACTCCACCAATATTATTGAAATAGTAATCAAACGGGTTGTTTTTACAATTATGTTGCACTTTTGATATGTAGTTAAATAAAACTTATGATAAATAAAAATATATTTTTATCCAAATTTATTTTATTTTGATTATTATATTACAAAAATATTTATGTTCAATACTTATATGTTATTAAAAATATCAGAATTTATTTTTGGTTAAAAGAATAAGTGGAGTAATTAAATATAAGTATAAATTGTTAAATAATAATAATAATAAAAAAGGTGTAGAGAGCAATATGTTTAGAATATTTAATTTGGTTTTAAAAATGGAGTTGATGGTTGGAGAGACTTTTACTGTAGCTGCTCTATTTTAGTGTTTATGGTTAGAAATGGCCTTAAAGGTGATCATTGCCATAACAAAATTACAACAATTGTATAATGAAACAACAATAATACACCAAACACATAATTGTTGTATTGATGTTTTGTGAATGAAGGCCACCTATACCGATCTAACTAACGAGCAGTATAAAGGCAGATTCAAGTTGCTAACCTCGAAAGTAGTAGAAATGGATAGTAGGGATAGTAAGGATATGCTTTGTTTTAGTGCCAGTCTAGCGAGCAAGCCACAATCTTCACTGCATATTGGGACTTTACACTTGTAAGATAGGCAATGTTGGAATTGAACAGACAATGTGCGATTTAGGTGCGTCTATTAATCTAATTCCTTTATATGTTTATTCTACATTGAATGTTGGACCTTTAAATCAGAATGGTGTTGTACTAACATTGGCTGATCGTTCCAGTGTTTTCCCTGAAGGTGTTTTAGAGGATATGTTGGTGCAGTTAAGCGACCTAGTTTTTCTTGCATATTTTTGTGTACTTGATATGGAGGATGATAAAACAACAAATTTGAGGGTGATACTGTTAGGAAGACCTTTTCTGAAACTACAAGAATAAAGATTGATGTGCATGATAAGACCCTAACCATGGAGTTTGATGAGGCATTAATTAAATTCAATATTAATGATGCTATGAAGCATCTCAGTGATTTTTCTTCTGTTCTTGCAATTGATTATTCTGACCTGCTGACTACAAATATTTAGAGTTTTGTGTTGATGATTCTTTGCAGGTTGCATTGGCTGATAGCATTACACCACATATGTTAGCTGAAAAGGAGAAAACAGGGGTGATTCCATCAGTTTTGGTTAACACAGTACACGATCTATATGTTTTGAAACTACTACATGCAGAGGCGACATTTCTGCATTTTTTTGAGACATAGAATCAACTTCTTCCTTCTATTATGCAACCACCAGAGTTAGAATTGAAGCCACTTCCTAAACACTTGAAATACACCTTTTTGGGAGACAAAGAAATGTTACCTATCATAATTTTGGTTGATGAAGAAAGGTTGATTCGAGTCTTGAGAAACAATAAAAAATCCATTGAATGGACTATTGCAGACATAAAGGGGTTGAGCCCATCCATCTGTATGCATCGAATCTTGTTGGAGGACGATTGTAAACCCAGTAGGCAACCTCAGTGTAGACTGAACCACGCCAATGATAGAGGTTGTCAAAAAGGAGATTCTCAAGCTTCTAGATGTATGTGTGATCTATGCAATACCTAATAGTAAATGGATAAGTCCAACTCAGGTAGTTCCTAGGAAAACTGGTATCACTGTAGTTACGAATGATCCAGGTGAGTTGGTTCCCACTTGTGTTCCAAATGGATGGCGTGTCTGCATAGACTATAGGAAGTTGAATGTTGTAACTAGAAAAGATCACTTCCCACTTCCTTTTATTGAACAAATGCTTTAACATTTAGCTGGTAAAACTCATTATGGCTGTTTAGATGGTTATTCAGGTTTTCATCAAATTCTTGTGGCTCCTAAAGATTAAGAGAAGACGACATTTACCTGCCCTTTTGGTACTTTTGCATACCGACGCATGCCATTCGATCTCTGTAATGCACCTGCCACATTCCAAAAATGTATGGTAAGTATCTTTTCTGGGTATGTAGAAAACATCATTGAAGTTTTTATGGAGGATTTTACTGTGTATGGTGATTCTTTTACATCATGTTTGGAAAATTTGGGGAAAGTGCTTAAAAGATGCATTGAGACTAACCTTGTGTTGAATTATGAAAAATGCCATTTTATGGTTAGTTAAGGCATCATTCTAGGTCATGTAGTTTCGGCTAAGGAAATTGAAGTCGATAAGGCTAAAATTGATGTTATAAAATCTTTGCCTTACCTCGTAACTATGCGGGAAGTTCGTTATTTTCTTGGCCATGTAGAGGAGAATGACATTTTAATAGAGGAGAATAAGTGTGGGGAAATAATTGAGGCTGAAGTGTCGTGGATTTATGGGTATTTGTGCAACCCAAAAAAAACTGCCATTGTTTCAACCAAAACGGTGCGCACAACAGAGGTTGCACGGCCCTGCAAAACGTCATCATTTGGCAGCAAAATGCGGTGCACCCACTTACTCCATGCGGCACCATTTTGCATAAGAAACGAGCCACTTCCTCCCCTTCATAACCGATGCCATTGCAATGCACTCATAAGGGCAGTCGAGTAATTTCCTCTTCTAAACAGTCCCATTCCTTCCAAAATTTGTACTTTTACGTTGATGCTTATAGGAAGACTGGAATTTCAAGTTGAGATGCATCAATTTTTAACCTAATTGAGTTAGGATTAGTACCACCTTTATTTATAATCATCAACACTCTTCCTCTTTGTCACAATTCCAGTAGCCTCCTCCCATCTTTTTGGTTCTTTATGCATAAAAAACATGCCACAAAATCAGACTTCACCACTTTTATTTTTCTTGCCATACACAACTAGCCATACTATCACTTTCACCAATGCTGCCCAAACAATCTTCAGCACGGTGGCGTGCCAAGCCACCTTTGCCAGCCATAGCCCAGGCTACACCGTCACCTTCACGCTTCAAGCCACATTTGTCGGCCACCCCTACTCCAGTCCGATGTTCCGCCAGGCTTCAGCACCATTCTTCATCAACGTTAGTCATGTCTTCTTCCTTCAAATTCGACAACGAAGATGTGACGCTCACTCCAAGTCATGCCACACAAACATATGCAGACGACATTATCCCTTCTTTATGCCATCCATCACAAAAACCAGCTGCAAATCTTGCCACACAAATTGAGGAAGAAACTCCTGAGCCTTTTGCCCCAAAAGCCACAACAAGCGTGGCTCTCGTGTTTAGAAAAATAATTTTGACAACACCGATTTCGACTTTAGCACTCCCAATGACCGAGCTACATTGGCCAAGGTAAGTACCATGCCTATTTTTCCATTGCGGATTATTGACGTGAATGTTTTGTAATATTTTGATATCGGTGTTCGATTTGTAAAGCTGGTACATGCTGTGAACTTGCAACTATTTCCTACAATTGATCTGCCCATATATGCTGACCTTGTTTATGAGTTCTATACTTCTTTTAAGCTCAATATGAGTGTAGATTCTGACATTACTACTCTGGACACGATTCAATTTCGCTTAGCAGATATGTTAGTCTCGGTGATTTTTTCTGCTTTTAGCAATGCTCCCGGTATGATCACAGAACCCCAAATTCAGTCTGGTTTGTTTTTGACTTTTTATTGCGAGTTTCCTTATGACTTCAATGCCCAAGATTATTATGCCCAGATTTTAGTTGATTCGCATCCTTATGACCTTCGAGTTTCTAAGGCCAAAACGCTCTGCGATCCTGTGCATCACATGTTCCAAAGGTTTTTGGCTTTTAACTTTGCATGTCGTGTTGATAGCAGAGCAACATTCTCTCTTGCACCAAGTTATTCATTATCTGGTGTGCTGAACATAGACTCAAGGTTAACATTGGTTATTTTCTTTTAAATCAGCTCTACTATATTGTGGGTCAATTAGCTATTAAAAAGAAACATTTGATTTTAGGACCCCTAATTAACCATCTTGCTCGTCATCTTATTGATTTACCTGCGGTTAACCCAGTCTTGCCCAAGACTATTTCTGTCGAGTTGTTGGATTTTCACTCTTTTTGTAGGATGCACATTATACTGAAGACTGGGGATGACCAGTATGAGTTCTTGCCACCTATGGGAGATGCAGATGCTGTCAAACCACACTCACTGGATGATACACGTCTTGCGAGGATAGAGGCTCGCCAAGAAAAGGACGGAGCATGTATTGATGTCTTTAGCTACTTTTGTGCAGCGATTTGATGTGTTTATGGACCGCTTCACTGAGTGCCACCATCATCGCACCCTCCACCCCCGAGAATGCTTTTCTATCAACTCTCTCACTTTTTAATTTTTATTGTCTTTAATTTTTATACATTGAGGACAATATATATTTTAAGTGTGGAGAGGGTGATTTGTGTTTGTGTTTATGTTGAGTTTTATGTTTGTTTGTACGTTTTTCATTTATCAGTGATTTTTTGTCAG